>QLSR01000222.1:461942-723784 GCA_031780015.1 Citrullus colocynthis | reverse complement strand
GGGGGGGGGGGGGGGGGGGGGGGGGGGGGTGCGGGGTGTTTAAGAGGTATTTGAAAATTCTGACGGCTGCTTCTGTGGTTGAGGATTGCTTTACTGCTTCTCTTTTGTTCTTCTTCTCATTTCCACTGAAATATGTTTCGGAATGAATTGGGCTGTTCGTAAATACTGATTTTAGGCTTCAAATTGTGGTGAGTTTTTGCACTCTTCTGCTTGAATGTCTATTTGTTAAGGGTATGTGTTAGTGATATGACATGTTTTTGGAGGTTTTGCTTGTCAGTTGATTGAGATGAAGATTGAAGAACAGGTTATTGACTGAGAGTTTGATTCTGCTGTAGGAAAATGGTATCCTTCCGGAGTATCAACTGGCTCCAGAGGGTGTTGGACAAGCGCATTTGGCTGGAGAACAGTTCTTAAAGGTGTTCTATTTTAGTCCTTAATCCATGTTTCTTCAGGCTGTGCTTGTGTAGTAATAGTCCTTAGAGTGTGCAAATGACTGATTATACAAAGTATGGTTTGTGTAACCTGTATTTGCAGTATTTTTGGGATGTTAATTGATGCCTTATTCACTAAGCCCGGCTCGAATTAACAAATATAGTTTTGGTTTTCCAATTCTAATCTAGGCTACACAAATCCAATTCATGAGCCTTGGTTTTTCTTCCCCAGAGTAAAAACGTGATACTCTTCTTCAGCTTGTGAATATTGATGTCAATATGTCTGGTAATACTATATTTTACAGATCAATCAACCATAGTTCTTAGAAACTATCTTAAAAACAAAAACAAGAAACTGCTGTAAACAGTGTGGCTTCACTGAATTTTTGCTTTCAAGGAATGAAAGAACATTTGTATGTTTACATGCTGAAGAATTGAGATGCATTGGTTTAATTTGTTTAATCTTTATATAACTGCAATAGATTAGTTTATTGTTCTTTACAGAAAGTATATATTCATACCACAGAAAGTAAACTAAAAACCATTCTGGAAAAGCTAATTAACCCAATCCTACCAAAACTTATTCGATCAAATTTAATGATGTGACTTGTTTATACTTTATGAACTATCATCTTGGTGATCAATGTTGACCGACAATCTAATTGTATCATAGTCAATTCCAATCAGTCTTTTTGTCATTCTTGATCACTCATGATATGGAAAATAACAATGCATCAAAACTATATTGCAAGTGCAGGAGTTGAAGGAAAATTCTATATCGCTCGAAAATGTTCGGATTTGCTATTCACCATTCTCTAGAACAATTCATACAGCTAAAGTTGCTTCATCTGTATTGAATCTTCCATTTGAAGGCCCCCAGTGTAAGGTAAAATAACTGTTCTATTTCATTTGTGTTTCGGTAAATAGTCCTGTTTAGAATCTAGATCACATTTCTGATTCAATATCTTCTTTTTCTTCTGATCATAAGATAAAACTTTGATTTGCAGATGATGGAAAATCTTAGGGAACGCTACTTTGGTCCTTCATTGGAACTCTTGTCTCATAACAAAGTAAGATAACCATCATTTGTTCTGAATTGATTGTGCTTTTGCTTACATGAAAAGCCACCTCTTTAAGCTTTAGTAGGCTTCTTGATTGAGAATGTCTGAGTTTTCAAATTTATGGAAATGTTAATAGTGATATTTGATAAAACGCTAACCTTTATTAAGGTAAAGTTTAAATTACAAGTTTGGTCCTTGAACTTTTGTGTTTGTGTTTATTAGGCTCTATACTTTAAAAAGTATCTGTAGATCCTTAAACTTTAAAAATGTTAAATAAGTCCTTGAACTCTTAATTTTGTGTCTAATAAGTTCGGTCCTTGAAGTTCAAAAGCATTTGAGCTCTTGTCTAATAGGTCCTTACCCTTCAAGATTTCTTTTTAAAAAATTAACAAATCTATCGTACATAAACTTAAAATTTGTGTCAACAATTTCATATCTAATAGGTTTGTGAATTTAGAAAATATTGAATAGGGCAAGGATCTGTTGGATACAAAGTTGATAATAATAATTAAAAAATAAATGAAAGGAAATTTGAACCTTCAATGAAAAGAAAAAGTTAACAGCACTTTTTAACGGTAGTGATAAAAAATTGGTGTTGATTTTGTGTTTGTTCATGTAAAAGTATGCAGAAATCTGGGCTCTTGATGAGGAAGATCCATTCAAGCGGCCCGAAGGTGGAGAAAGCGTTGCAGATGTTGCTTCAAGGTTTGCCAAAGCAATTCTTCAAATAGAGTCGCTATTTCAAGGGTATTCCTTTTTTTTTTTTTTTTCCTTTTTAATTGTTTATCCTCATATATTCAAATTCTACTGAGTTTTCTGTCAATCAAATGTGTTAGAGCTAGATAGGTTAGTCGAGATGGTTGTGACAGCGGTTAAGACATTTATTCTTTTCCATGAAAATAAATGTTCAAGTTCTCACGCCCACATTTGTTGTACTGAAGGACGGTAAATGAAGCTTTGAGATAATTGGTTTAAATCATGGTGCCGCACCTAGTGTTTTAAAAAGCCCTCTTAGGCGCGCACCTAGGCTCAAGGGACAAGTCTGGCACCTCGCTTTCAAGGTGAGGCTCACAAAATAAGACACGTGCCTTTTGTGAAGCCCCAAGGGTTTAAGTTTTGGGTCTTTGAGGCTTTTTCATTATTTTTAAAATATAGTAATAATCAGGTCTTTTCCTTCTTTAGTAAAAAAAAAAAAAAGAATCAAACTTAATAAGCCTAAATGCAACATTTTTGTGTTTAGGGGTCGTCTTTTCATGTTTTCCCTTCAACCATGCTTTCGTTTCTTTATGTATTACTTTTACATATACTGCACCTCATAAAAAACGCCCCCACTTATTTTGCGCCTTGCAAAGCCCCAGATGACTATTACACTTTATTGGCTTTAAAAAACACTGCCCCACCTATCTAAGATAAGCCTCCAAGTTTCTTGGTAACCAAATTTTATAAGTCAAGTCTTCTTTTAATATGTGTGAGTGTCTAGGTCAACTCATGCACCTCGACTAATCTCATGTGACAACCTGCCTAACCCTACAACATTCTTGTATCAAGAAAACCTGTAGGATATTAAATCTTACGTAGATAGTCACCATGGATTGAACTCATGACCTATTAACCTTTTATCAAGGACATGCTCTTATTTACCACTAGGTTAACCCAAGATGATATATAAATCAAGTATTGTTCTATGAAATTAGTTGAAGTATACGTAAATTGTTTTTGTTTATGTCTTATTATCAATATATATATATATAGACACTAGAAGAACTTTCAAGTTATGATTAACAGGTCTTTGAATTGTAAAAAGCCTTTGAGATGTCTTGAACTTTTGATATTATGTTCAATATCTTCTCCATCTTTTCAAAACAAAAAAAGATACCTTTCAACTTTGTTTCTAATAAGTTTGTGAATTGTTTTATTCGATATCATTAGTAAAACGGGTATGAAATTTGAGTTTTCAACCTCAAGAGAAGTATATGCTACTTATCGCCTTGCCTATGCATGCTTATTTGATAGACATTTTTGACTGTCATGGAATAGACTTTATAATATAATTAAATCCATCAAAAAAATTTAATAACAGTTAACTTGTAGGTGTGCGATCTTGGTGGTCAGCCATGGGGATCCCCTACAAATTTTTCAGACGGTGGTGGGATCAGTCGTCAAGCAAGAAGATGAATCGAGTTTTGATGATTTGTCATCAACATTACAAGCCGTTATTACCAAACCTATTCTCTCCAAGCACCGGAAATTTGCACTCCTCACCGGAGAGCTTCGATCTGTCGTTTGAATTCCGATAACATCTCGTCGGACTTATTGAAGATTTCAATAAACGCCTAAAAAGCTTCTTCTTCCTTTTTTCTTTTTGGTAGTTATATTACTTTTATTTTTAAGTTGGCTTTTAGGTTTAAGTCGTGAATGTTGAATTATTGAGATATGCTCCTACTCTCGACTTCGACGTCTAAGGTTCAATTTCTCCATCTTTAAATTGTCAAAATATATAATAATAACAATAACAATATTATTATTATTATAAATTTAAGGTATGTTTTCAATAATAGAAAATTTGTTGAAAATAATTACAAATATAACATAATTTTACCTTCTATCTATAATAGACCGCGATAGACTGAGATAAACATTTATCATTTTACCAGATAGATATGCATAGATGTCCAGTCTATTATAGATAGAAAGATAAAAAACGAAATTTTGCTATATTTGTAAATAGTTTGATATTTTTTCTATTTATAATAATTTTCCTAAATTTTATTCTTGAATTTTTTTAATTTTTTAAAATTTACTAACCTAGTTGACACAAAATTCAAAGTTTAGAGTTTCGTAGACATAAAATTTAAAGTTATGTCAATTAATTTTATAAATTTAAAATTTTCTAGAACCTATAGAAACAAATTTGAAAGTTGAACTTTTCAATATAATCAAATTCGACCCTAAGATAAAATTGTTACAATTAGATCTTTAACGTTAAATCAAGTTTGATTAGTCCTCAAACTCAAGTTTGTGTATAAAAGTTTCAATGTATCAAATAAGTCAAGGGCTTTTGATTTTGTGTTCAATAGGTTTGAAGTTCAAAAAACATCCAACGAGTTTTTGAATTATCGATTTGTAATATACTCAATTAGTAGCTCTCACATAAGATAGTGCCCAAATGCACAATCACATGCAACATGTCATGAAAACATATGATTGGGGCACAAAACATGAACGTCATATCATGAGTTCCTCTGCCCTGATAGGAAGATGTGGATTTAAGCGAAACTAACTTATCTAATGATTAGTGGCTCATGTAGTTAGTAGAGCCAGAGTCACATCCAACATCATCCTTTAACATAAACATAAGATTGGACTAGAGAGTGCAACTATACATACCCTGCTAGTCCCTAACATAAACGTAACGTAAGATTGGGTCTAGAGGGGTGCAACCATACATACCCTCCTAGCCCTGGAAGCATAACCTATATCCAAATAAAATTTGATCTTAACATAATCATGAGCATACATAATGCATGGGGTCCCTTATAGATATACTTATTTTAAACATGTAATGCAACATAACAATAACAACATAATAATGCAACATAACAAGAGCACATTACCATAAGAACACTTAAAGAGATGGTGAGATAGGCTACTTGCCTCTTAGGTTGCTTCTATATTTTTCTTATGCTTGGCTTGCAATGATGTGAGAAGACTTCAATAGAATGTTTATGGAAGAAAAGTTGGAAGATCTTTTATGAGGGCTTATGGGTGAGAGATTTGGGTGGCTCTTTCCAACCTTATGTTACAAATGAGCCTCCACGGGGTATTTATAGCCATCCACATCCTTAATGGATGGTGAGGATTGATTTGATCCAATGGCTATGATCTTCGCTCTAGATTATTCTATATCTTTCTATACAAGTCCATACTTCTCTATACATCTCTAGATTTCTCCATACAATTCTAGTTTTGCCTAGAACTTTCTAGTTTATGCTAGCTCTTCCTAGATTTCTATAGAATTCTCTAGAAACATCTAGAATATTCATACATCTTCTAGAACATTCTAGAGGTATCTAGGATATTCACACACATTCTAGAACTTTAAAGAGATATCTAGGAGATTCATTGATGTTTTAGAACTTTCTAGCACTCTCTAGAATCTTGTAGATTTTTTGGAAGCTTCTAGATTTTTTGCACATTTTGGTGGTCTTAAGCATTATGGTGCTCTCAGTTTGGGTTATCTCCTATTGGGCGTCTAGAATCAAGTTAGGTCAATCCTTGTGAACAATTAAATTTAAAAATTCACCATGTAATTTTCTGTGATATTTTCATACAAATTTGGGATGTTACATGATATTTGTTCTGCAAGCTTAGAAAGTAATTTATATGTGTTAAGGCCGTTAGGATCTAAAGCACTCTTAGATACTAAAATGTTCAAAACTACAGAAACTCAACATAAAAGACAACAGATTTCTCCTAAAGAAAATGCTCATCTTGGGCATCTAAGATTAAGTCACATAAATCTTAATAGGATTGAGAGATTGGTTAAAAGGTGGACTTCTAAGTGAGTTAGAAGAAAACTCTTTATTTGCATGTCAATCATGTCTTGAAGGCAAAATGACAAAAATACATTTTACAAGAAAAGGTTATAGAGCCAAAGAACCTTGGAGCTCGTTCATTCAAACCTTTGTAGTCGGATGAATGTTAAGGCAAAATGATGGTTTTAATATTTCATCTTATTCATAGATGATTATTTAAGATATGGGTATCTTTACCTAATGCAACACAAGTCTGAAGCTCTTGAAAAGTTCAAAGAGTATAAGACTGAGATTGAGAATTTGTTAAATAAAACTATTAAAACACTTCGATCAGATCGAGGTGGAGAGTACATGGATTTAAGATTCGATAACTATATAACAGAACATAGAATCACATCCCAACTCTTGGCTTCTGGTACAACTCAATAAAACGGTGTATCAGAAAGGAGAAATAGAACCCTGTTAGACATGGTTTGGTCTATGATGAGTTATGCTCCACTAACTGACACATTTTGGGGTCATGTAGTAACGATCCTAGTGTATATTCTGAACAACTGTTGATTTGTTTATTGGATTTCTATTTTCGATTTACATTGTTTCATAGCGTGTTGCACAAAAATAGATATATCATTTTCCATACAAAAATGCGTCGAGAATTACTCAAATATGATCATGATTAAGCAAGTTTTCCTATAAGAAGCCCAAATATAAGCTCTTATAGGTTTCCTAGTGAGTCCAGGGTCGAACACAGGGATTTGTAATAACTAGGTGTTGAAAATATATGCATGACTATGCGGTGAACTATACAAGTAATATGTACAAGATTGTATCTAAAACTATACATAAAGAATGAATAAAATTTCTTACGACTAACAATGAGGTGGATGCGGCGTTGGTTAGTCAAATGTCCTTAGCGTCAGATAGCATGCATTGAGAATGAATGGAACCATGCGATAAAGGCAGAGTTAACGCTGGAGCTAGTTGTTATTTAAGCCTATCTAAGTATAAGTACATACTTACAAACTGAGTTTGTGAATCCATCTCTCGATGTTTCGACGCCACATTAATCTTATCTCTAAGACGCATGGTAAGTTTGCGTTGGCAAAAGATAAACTACATCTCTGCACTTCATCTAGTCTTGATAAATGCTAAAGATTAACCATCTACTCTCTCAAGCTAGACAGTCGTGCTTACTACATTTGTTTGTCAGACAAAATTATGCAAGCTAGTGATATACATTCATTAGGATGTAACACACTTCATATTGCTCAAGAAAAACTAACTCTAACATCTAACTCATTTAGCATTCAATCAACATGGTGTAAGATATTTAATATGGAAATAAATGGAAGATAGTCGTCAATCAAACTTATATTAAGAAAATAACCCATTCTCTCGAGTGTCATTAAAAAAACATAAGTAAAAAGGAGGGAAATGGAACGTAAACAGAAATTGAAGACGTCAAGTTGCCACTGGCAACTTTTTGCTTCTTGGAGGCTTGAGATGCTTGCTATCTGATACATAAAATCCATAGGGTGAAGGTTCTCACTCACTGGGAGACGATTCTGAAAGTTCTCAGAATCCTTCTCTCAGAAGAGCTCGAAATAGAGGCTCGTTATGGTGGAGGAGTTGTGTAGAGCTTTCGCCTCTTTAACTCGTTTCTTCTCCTTTTTCTCTGAAGCTTTGGGCTATTTATAGGCGTTGAAAGGTTGAAGCTCATGATGGCCTGACACCTTTGCATTAAATTCTCTGCCCCGTTGTGTAGACTTTTTACATTGTAGGTACATTGGTTCTGCCATGATTTGATAACGTGTTATCCTTTTTCATAATGACCTGACAGCTTTTGCCCAGGTGTCCGTATTTACTCTCTCCTCAACGTGGTCTCAGACGCATAGTTTCGACGCATGGGTTTCCATTTGTTCTTGCAGCAGCTTCGTCTCTAGTCCTTGGGTTATTTATGCTTCTTTTCTTCTTAATCCTGCGTTGGGAACAGAAAAGCTCATAATTTTTCAGGTATTTTGTTTTGTAAATAGTGCCAACGCATGGTGATACATTTTACATGATTCAACTACCAAAATCATGCGTTTAGCTCTAAAGTTACTCTAATTAATTTAAATAGTGACTATAATAATTTGTATTTCTACAAGTTATCAACAACATTTCATCCAAAAGTATTTCAGAAACTCTTTTTCTCAGCCCCCTCCCAAGTTTACCTGCATAACCTGAAAGGAGACGTGAGGACAGTATACATCACCCCTCTTGTGACGCATACCATCTATTCCTTCACACACATTCTTCACTGTTCACAATGTAATCTCCACATTCTAAGACATTTTAAACATCACATATAGAAAAGTATATACAAGCCAAAAACGAAATTTCCCAACTCTTTTACATGTCCTTATACAACCCATAGTTTAACCCTTGGTAATTGTACATACATATCTACATGCCACCTAATTAAGGTTTAACATACAAATAACACTTCAACAAGTCAGATTTTCCGGAGACTCGAAGCTTAAGCAGGACGAGTGGGAGTAGGCAAAGCACCAGAAACGTCCTTGCTACCTGGAGGGGAAAGAAAACATTGAAAACATGAGCTAAAGGCCCAGTGAGTGACAATGTTAACAAACCATTTTAGTTCGGAAATCATCAGTAGTAAAACTGAGTTCAACATGAACATAAAACATGCAATCACTTTAAATACATTAGTTAAAACAAACTTAATTGCCCTTATCAATTTATACATGATTTTTAAACAAATCATAAGGAAACAGTTTAGATACAATATTTTTCCCTTAGTTGAAGTGGAGCAAAACTCAACACCCCAACGTCGTAAACATATAAGGCTCAATGTGGAGCAAGACTCAACGCACCAGCATATAACCTCTATGTGCACCTACTATGGCGGGTTGCCCAAGTACCTTCTCCATGTCCTTCAGTACTGGGTCCCGAGAAAACTCACATGCCTTCTCATGTCCTTCAGCATTGAGTCTCCACTAAAATATTTTATAGGCGGGTTGCCCAAGTACTGGGTCCCGGGGAAACTCACATGCCTTACTAGCATTAAGCCTCCTCTAAAACATTTTCCTTTTTATAAGCAACATTTTATACAACCCATTCGTATACAAATCGTTCATAAAAATACAGGGCAATTATTATATTAATAACCTTTCATAAACATGCTTTTCAATAGCTTTAAGAACATAAATATGCTTCATAAATCATTTAATCACAAATTCACATTTCATTGGAAAACCGAACTATCATGTTCAACAAAATCGTTTTAAAGTAAAAGAAGTGTCACTCACAATTCTTCCTAGACCTTGAGTGGATTATACGCCTTTCCTATTTCCTCTTGGCCTGAAATAGATATTTTCCCTTGTTATACTTCTTTTCCATTCATCAAAACATAAACAGTAACTCATTACACACACAATGTTTGTAACTCATCACACGGTTAGGCTCTCATAGGTTTATTCTCAAACTTAACACTAAAGCTTTAGCTACTAATTGTTGCTTACCCTTCTGTTATACCCTGATTCTAGGGACACTTTGTGTGCAGTTTACTCCTACTGTTATACCCACGTTGAGCTTTAACTACTCCTTAACAAAGCTGACTGCTACAGCCTTGATCTCTCTGCTTAATCCCTGCTAAAAACGCATTTCCAGCCCATATTAAGACTTTTTCCCTTCTACAAACTTGTAAAGAATTAAGTCCCACAGCTTACCTCAAATTTCAAGGCTTAACACTTTTTCGTTCTCCAGTTATGCCAAAATCACTTCGCGTTGCTCCGGATTGCATAGCAGTTCTGTAGTTGCTGCTTTTACCTAAAGATTCATGTGATTAACTTCAATTTCAGCTTAACTATCCTTCATAAGACTTGTTAGGAATTATGTTAACTTACTAACCTCAAAATTTCAGCCCCAAACTCGGCTTCCTTGAGTCGTTCTACTCCAAACATCGACCACTGTTCAGTCTGTGCGTCTACAATCAATCCTCTGTTCCAGCTCGGATTTGAGCATCAAAACGAGTGAAATTTCGTCCAAAAACTAAAAGAACACCTTCCTCTTCCTTCTCTTGTGGTTTCTCTGAAAGATGGAACCGACTTAAGTTCTCGAAATGTCTGAAAGTGATTAAACTCACCTATATATATACCGCCGACTAATCCCTCACAGGTACCGAGATGATAATGCCGACTTACCCCTCACCCGTAGGCTGGCGCGGGTCTTTTCTTCGACGTAAGGCACTCACGTCTATGTTCTCCTTCGATGTCTTCAGCAACTAACCATTCTCAGCGCATGGTGTTCTCGGCGCCTCTTACTTCTGACGCATACAACATAGTCATTCACACCACTAGCTTCATCGCGTCAGGACCATTCTGTCTTGGACGCAATTTGACTTCAGCGCATGGCTATCTTCGATGCATGGTAGCTTCGACGCATGGTTCAAGCATATTCTTTTCCCGCCAATGATCACTTATCCATCGATGCAACAACTACTTCATCTCACAACCCTTCTTGATTTAATCAACAACGCATAGTTCCTCAAATAATTCAACTTCCCGCTACTTTCACCAACGCATGGTCTTGGCCACCACTTAACCAAAATTTTGCTCTACTTCTTGGCTACTTCTCCTCTAGCAACGCAAAACCTCAATCGCATTACTCTCCCTAACACTTGGTTTTACAAGTCAGTGCTTACACTTTTGGAATTATGGAAAGATCGTAAAGAAAGTTTACGACACTTTAAGATTTGGGGTTGTTCAGCATGTGTGCTTTAGACAAATCCAAAGAAATTAGAACCTCATTCAAAAGTGTGGTTATTTGTAGGCCACCCCCAAAGAAACGAGAGATGATCTCTTATATGACCCGAAAGAGAAAAAATATTTGTATCAACAAACGCCACATTTTTTTTTTTTTTTAAGAAAATCACATAAGGAATCATAAACCCCATGGTAACGTTGTGTTAAATGAGTTTTCCAATGAAACGACTGAAACTTCAAAAAGAGTTGTTGAAGACGCTTGATTAAATCAAGTGCATCCTTCTCAAGAGTTGAGGAACCCTCAACATAGTGGGAGGGTTACAAACCCACGTGCTCGTTATTTGGGTTTAACTGGAACTCAAGACATCATGCTAGATGATGATGTTGATAATTAAGACCTATAATCAGGCAATGAATGATGTGGATAAAGATGAATGTATTAAAGCCATGAATCTTGAAATGAAGTTTATGTACTTCAGTTTAGTCTAGGATCTTGTAAATCAACCTGATGGGGTAAAACCTATACGATGCAAATGGATCTACAAGCGAAAATGAGGTGTAGATGGTAAGGTGCAAACCCTTAAGGCTAGACTAGTGGCAAACAGTTATACCTAGCTTGACGGCAAGGATTTACGAAGAAACTTTCTCACTTGTTGTCATGCTTAAGTTATCCAGATCCTCTTGTCCATTGCCACATATTATGACTATGAAATTTGGCAAATGGACATAAAAACTGTCTTTTTGAATGGTAATTTTGAAGAGATCATTTGCATGAAACAACTAGAAGGATTTATTCAACAAGGTCAATATCAAATGGTTTGCAACCTTAATCAGTCCATTTATGGATTGAAATAGGCATCCTAATCTTGAAATATAAGATTTGATACTACGATCGAATCTTATGTTTTTGACCAGAATGTTGATAAACCTTGTGTCTACAAGAAAATTATCAATAGTTTAGTAACTTTCTTAGTGTTGTATGTGGATGATATCCTACTCATATGATGTAGGTTTATTGACAAATGTAAAGAAATGGTTAGCCGCTCAATTCCAAATGAAAGATTTGGGTGAGGCATGGTTTTTTCTAGGGATCCAAATTATAAGGGATCGTAAGAACAAAACGCTAACCTTGTCTCAGGCATCGACTATGGGCAGCCTAATCTATGTTATACTGTGTACAAGGTCTAACATTTGCTATGCAGTTGGGATTGTCAATAGATGTAGTCCAATTCAGGATTTGATCACTGAACTTCAATTAAAACCATCCTCAAGTATCTTTAGAGAACGAGGGACTACAGGCTTGTGTATGGGGCTAAGAATTTGATCCTTACAAGATACACAAACTCTGATTTTCAGACTGATAACAGTTCTAGGAAATCCACATGAAGATCAATGTTCACTGTTAAGGGAGGGGTTGTAGTCTGGCATAGAACAAAGCAAGGTTGCATTGCTAACTTTACTATGGAGGTAAAGTATGTAGCTGCTTGTGAAGGTGCGAAGGATGATGTCTGGCTTAGGAAGTTTTTGATAGACTTGGAAGTTGTTCCTAACATGTAAATGCCTATCACCCTTTATTGTGATAATTGTGGTGTTGTGGCAAATTCCAAGGAGCCTAGAAAACAAAAGTGAGGAAAGCATATACAGCACAAATATCATCTAATATGGGATTTTGTGCAATGAGAAGACATGTTCGTCACGAAGATTGCTTCGGAGCATAAGGTTGCTGATCCATTTTGAAAAGTGTTTGAAAAGTGCTTTTTTTCCCTTAAATTAAGGAAGTTTATATTAGAGTTCACTTGTTTGCTAGTGATTTTCAAGTCAAAATAAAGAAAACTAGAATTGAAAGCCAAAAGATCAAAACCGAGCCAAAATCCAGCGAAAAAGAGAAAAAAAGTACAAAACTGCCAAAAACAAGGCAACGTCGCGGTGCTTTTTCCTGAGAGCAACCTCTGCCTTCAGCGCAGTAGCACCACCGCGGCGCTGTGCCAGGGTAGGGTTTCGTGATAGACAACGTAGTGGTGCCAACCTTTGATGACGGATAGCGTAGCGGCACTATGATCAGCGTCACTGTGCCAATTTTCCATATTTGAAGAATCTATATTTTTTTACAAGACTTTTGGTGGCCAACTCTATAAATTTGAGGATTTCTAACAGCCCTAGACATCAAGAAATAAGCAAGGAACACACCAAGAGAGTTCCACAGAGTGAGTTAGTTGCAAGGAAGAGAGAAAAGTTCAAGAGAGAATTGGTGCTGTTCGAGTTCCCGGCGTGAAAACCGAAGGACATCTTGGCAATTCCTCCTCAATCTAGGGCTTCTTCCTAGTAGAGTTTCCCTTTCTTTACACTCTTTCTATGCTTAATTTGTTTGTTAACATATTGCTTAAAGCTATGAGTGGCTAAACTCTTTAGCTTTAGGGTATTGATGAATTGTTTATTAAGTTATGTTCATATTGTAGACTATTCATGATTTTATTGTATTGATTATGCTTTTCTTTGTTATTGTGCTTACATTAGATGTATGGTTGAGAGATTCTATGTCTAACTAGATCAATAACAAAGAATTGTTGTTAATCTATCATGAAAATAGTTAGGTTAACAATGAAAGTTGATAAAGACTATTATTAATGCCATGTATATTTGTATTCGTTTCAATAAATTAGTAATCAATTGAGTTGCATGAGAAAATGTTATTTTTTAGAGAAAATAACTTGGATTTATATTTCTAGACTTAAGTATATGAATTGCAATAAAATCCATGAACCCTAGAATATTGCATAATGAAGTAAATAAGGATTCATTACCCTAGAACTCTCTTTGACTCTTGTGTTTCTTATTTACTTGCTTTCCTTTTAAGTTTTCCAAAATCACAACTCAAAATCGAATCCTCAAATAAAATTGATTCAATTCTAAAATAGCTAAGTAACTTAAACCTTCACAATTGGATCCTCAGTGGAACGATATTTGGAACTTAATTGTCTTATATTATAACTTGACCTATACACTTGCAGTTAATACGGAAACTGCGCATCAAGTTTTTGGCGCCGTTGCTGGGGATCCAAAGAACGGTTTTTATTGTTTAATATTCATTAGAATTGATAGATTTTAATTTGGGATGTATAATATTTTGTTTGATAATTTTGTCGGTTTATGCCTCATGATAATACTAACATCCTCCCTCTTAATCCCAAGATTGGTAAGACCTATAGAAGGAATCTAAGGGCTCTACACAATCACACCGAGGAGATGGCGAAGGAAATACCAAAGGAAATTCGGAACTACTTTCAATCAACATTACCGGCAAATCAACCCGACATAATGAATGTGCCCATTAATGTTAATAACTTTGATTTAAAACTGGGGTTGATCCAAATGGCTAGAGAGTTAGCCTTTAGAGGAAAAATCAATGAAGATCCTCATAAGCACTTGCGATCTTTCTTAGAGATATGCAGAACGGTAAAGATGAATGGTGTTTCTAACGATGCTATTAAACTAAAACTTTTGCCTTTCTCTTTACAGGACCGAGCAAATGATTGGTTGGAAACCATACCTCGGGATAGTATCACCATGTGGGAGATCTTGGCTCAAGCTTTCTTGAACAAATATTTTCCACCGGCTAAATCTCAAGAAAGGATATTGGAACATTCTGCCAACTTAAGGATGAACAACTTTATGAGGCTTGGGAAAGGTATAAGGATCTCTTGAGAAGGTGCCCTCAACATGGCTACCCTAATTGGTTGCAAATTCAACTTTTCTACAATGGATTATCAAGCTCAACCAAATCCATTCTAGATGCTACCGTTGGAGGCTCAATTTTCCCCAAGAATGCTCAAGAGACCTATACCATTCTAGAAGACTTGGCCACTACATCTTACAATTGGTCATGTGAACGGTCTTCTCCGATCATCCCAAAAGCCGCCAGAGTAAATGAGGTGGATGAGGTAAAATCTCTAAAAGCTCAATTGGCTTCTCTCTCTAGTGCTTTATCTAAATTGTCTCAAGGAAGCCAAGCCCAAGCAAGTCCACCATTCATAGCTTCCCTTGCAGCCATGGCAAATCAACAAGAGACAAGTGAGTTAGAGGTGGCCAATTATGCGGATAGAGGACAATATCGAGGTCTCCCAACTCACTATCATCCTAACTTGAGGAATCATGAGAATTTCTCATATGCCAACAACAAGAATGTGTTGCAAGCACCCCAATGATTCAATGGAGCGAGGAATGCAAAGACATCATCATTGGAGGACATAATGCTTGACTTTTTCAAAGAGTCAAGATCGAGGAAGACCACATTGGAGAATTCAGTCTAAGCTATAGCGAACACCGTTCAAAGCCAAGGTAAGCAATTCAAAACTTGGAGGTTCAACTTAGTCAGATGGCCACATCTCTCCACACAATGCAAAAAGGTAAATTTCCAAGTTGTTTGGAGAAGAACCCCAAGATAACCCTAAGGAGTGGCAAGGAGTTGAACAAGCACATCATGATAGATGATGATGAGCTTCCACAAGAAGAGGATGAAGCCATCATAAAGGATGCTCCAATATAAAAAGAGAATGCATCTAAGGAAAAGGAGAAATCAAAGTCAAACATAGGGAGTACTTCTAACTCTACTCCTTTTATCCCTAACACTTTACCTTTTCCTCAGAGATTTCGAAAGAAAAAGATTGATGCTCAATTTTCTAAATTCTTAGACATATTCAAAAGTTAGAAATTAACCTTCCTTTTGCTGAGGCGTTAGAACAAATGCCTAAGTATGCCAAGTTCATGAAGGAGGTGTTGTCTAAGAAGAAGAGGTATGGAGATTACGAAACGATTGCGCTAACCGAAGAATGTAGTGTGACATTACAAAGAAAATTGCCTCTAAAATTAAAGGATCCAGGGAGTTTCTCTATCCCCTGTCATTTAGGCGATAATTCGATTACTAAAGCGCTTTGTGACCTTGGAGCTTCTATTAACTTAATGCCTTTATCCATGTTTAGGAAGCTCAATGGGGGAGAGGTGCAACCAACTACCATATTCTTACTTTTAACTGATCGATTATTTGTTTGTCCCTACGGAATTGTGGAGGATGTCTTGGTTAAGGTGGGCAAGTTTATCTTCCCAGCGGACTTTGTGATACTAGACATGGAGGAAGATGCTGAAGTCCCCATAATTCTTGGGAGACCTTTCTTGGCCACCGGAAGGGCCCTCATCGATGTGCAAGATGGAAAGCTCACATTCCGCCTTAACGATGAGAAGGTAACATTAGACATCTATCAAGCCCTCAAGCATCCGGATGTAGAAAGGTATGAGCATCATGAGCCAAGCACAAAGTTAACATTGTCCCCCGCTTCTAGTAAGAATTCTATGCATGATGATCCTCCTTTAAGTGGTAAGACTAATGACATGCTTGATGTTAAATTAGAAAATCCTATGAAGCATGTTTCTAGTTGTGAAAATTTTCCTAGTTCTTCTTGCATGCCTCCAAAACCTAAAATGAATTATGAACAAATCATGGAGAAGCATGTTAAAAATGAAGTGGTGAGCTAGTAAAATGTCATCATGATGACTCCCTAATGATACTCGATTAGATTAGAAAAGATGATGTCCAACTTGACAATGAATTTTTGACAAACCCACTAAATGTCAATGAATATGTTTGTGAGTGTTAATGTGGGCAAAAACTAAAGAACCTAGGTGATTCACAGCATGAAAGGAAGAAACTACCTTGGGATCTGTCGTGACTTGTGAGCCCCGTCTAGCTAAAAGATGTTAAACCAAGCGCTTGTTGGGAGGCAACTCAATTTTATTTCTTTCTTTATTTTTTTCTTTTTATTTTCAATAATCTTTGTCACACATATGCTTTATTAATTTTTTGGATCTTGGTTCACCACAAAAAGTACTCCTTGCACCAAGCCTGTTTGGTGGCTTCCCGCTTGCTCCCAGGCTTGTTCTTTCTTTGTTTGATGCTCTTATGCATTGGGGACAATGCATGATTCTAAGTAGGAGGTGTTACTCGTACTTTTGTATATTTTTTCATCTTGCTATTCATGTTTGTGAGGTTTTAATGATAATATACATGTTAATGAAATTTTGAAATTTTGTGGCTTTCAAAGTTAAGTGAATGTTTTTATGTTTGTGTGCTTTGATGTTGATTGGCCATGATGAGATTTGAATTTGCATGATAGATGACTTATTGTGGAAATAGAATAGCATTATCTTGAGTTAAATTCATTTAAGTCCCTTTTAAAATCTCTCATATTCTTGAGCTCGTAGCGACTTTGATTTATAATCTTTAACTGAAAAAAGAACTAACTTTGGTGTATTTGGTTATCACTCCAAAAGGCCCCACCGATTAGAGAGTAGAAATGCATGATAGTTTGTAATCTTAGACTAAGGAAAAAGAAAAGAGTATACATGCCTTTGAGAAAAAAGAATTGACACAAACATATATGAGCTTTACATGCCTATCTTTTTAAATGTTAACACTTGTAATGAGTATGCATGGATGAGGGTAAAAAGAGCTGCATTTGCTGTGATCAGTTAAGACGCTTGGGAATTTATTAGATACGAGTCCCTACAGTGAATGTGTGAAAGCTAGTGCCCCTAGGTAAAAGAATGCAAGTTAGAGCCCATGAAAAATATGATTGAATGGCACCTTAGTGGACATATTAATCACTTGAAATGTGTGGATGCTTGAAGATTGGTGCATGAGCTAGAGTAGGGGGAAAACTAAGGAAACTCTTTTAAGTCCCAATTTGAGTTTTAGCATTTTAAATTGAATGAGGCTTGCACACACACACATGGGAGAGCGCAACGAGGCAGCATAACAATGCTCTCAATTGCGCTGCCCTATTTTTAGGATTTTCTTGATTTTTCTTTCGTTTGTCGCTCGGTTTTGACTTGGTTTGGTCTTTTTAGCCTTTGAAACTTAATTTTTGCCATAATCACCTGAAAACCACTAGCAAATACGTGAAATCTCATAAAAATATCCCTAATTTAAGAAGATAAAAAAAAGCACTTTTTGAGTGCTTATCAAAGTTAAATGTAAATAGTGGTAAAACGATAATTTGACTTAGCTATAGTTACTAAGTCATGGACACAGTGTTGCTGATCTCCTCAGCTATGCGAAAGCTTTGAATATTCCAGTGCATTTATGTCTATGCTATGCGAGTGTTGAAATAATTCTTTTAGCCTCTTCTTTGCGAATCGAAGCAATTGGCAATTGGGGTTGTTTTTCGCAACCAAAAAGACCATGCAATGGTGCGTGAAAAGGGAGAGGCAATGCTCTTTGCTGGGGCTCTCGGAAGCCCACAACTTCTGCTTCTGAGTGGCATTGGACCGAGGTTGTCCCTCTCATTGTGGGGAATTCCTGTGTCTCATCACTTGCCTTATGTCGGATAGTTCCTCTATGATAACCCCCGAAATGGCATCTCAATTGTGCCCCCAATGCCATGATCACACTCTCTGATACAAGTCATGGGCATAACCAATTCAGGGGCGAGGGCTTACCTTTGGTTATATCCGTGGACACATAAATTTATCTATAGTGCAAAGAGTTCAATTGTAGGTCTTTAGTGGAGTGACCTACCGTTAATGAATATTGATTAATTTAATTAAAAAGTTTAATAATTAATCTCCTATCATTGGAGTTTCTAATTTGTAGGTCCATAAAGTCTCCTTGCTAGCTCAATAAAGACAAAACAAAGAATAAGTAATTTTGGAATAATTTGAATTCTTCAAATTGTTTGTAAGGAAACTTATATTAATGTGATTATTATAAAGTATAATGTATATAGATACATTATAAAATATAGTTAGTTATAAATATGATTTATAATTAATACTATATATAAAAGTAATTTTTTTAATAAGATTTAAATTTTATTTATGAATGGGATTCATATTAAAACTATAGGTTACAATTAATATGAATAAGATTCATCTTAAAACTATAGGTTATAAGAGAGATTTGCATTTAATGTGATTAAAATGTATATTATATGATTGATTAATTAAGAATTGTTTAATTAAGCATTGGTAATATTATAGGAAATTATTTTAAATGGCAAAACTGTTGAAAATATTTAGAACTAATAGCAAAATACACAATCTATCTACAATAGACCGCGATAGATTACTATTTGTGTCTATCGTGACACAAATAGTAGTCTATCGTGATCTATCTCAGTCTATCGTAGATAGATAATGAAAATTTACTATATTTGTAAATATTTTGATTCTTTTAACTATATTTGAAAAGAGCTCTAATATTATATTAATATAATATAATTAACTCCCCATGATAGGAGAGTTTTTTTACATGTGAGTGGGGAGTTATGGTAATTCCCCTCACTCTCTCATTCTTTTATCTGTTACTTAAATACAAATGAGGGGTGTGTCCGTAAGAAAAAGAAAAAAAGTAGAACATGAAAGGAGAGGAAAAACTCTCTCTCAAAAAGAAAAATTATCTCAACTCTCTGTATTCTTTGCCTCTCCCAAAACACAAAAGATTCCACCATCTTCTTCCTTGTCTGAGAATAATGAGGACTCTAAGTGGTAGTGTTCTTTATGATATCATTGGTTTTACTATGTTCATGTTCTGGAGGAAGATCTGCAGAGGAGTTCGTGATTGTTGGGAACATTAATTCGTGGAAAGAAAGGAACTTCTACCAGAGTAAGTCTCCTTTCTTCTTTTTCTTCTCCTTTAAAGCATGTTATAATGTCTACTTGATATTTATCTGTATTATTCTCTGTATTTTTGTTTTTTTAAACAAAAAATTATTGGCACATGACGATCAATCGCTTCCGCAAGGAATTCCTTTAGGGGATCCTCCTTTTCATTGACCAGAGAGGGATTTATTTATGGTAGGACCATAAAACATTGTTCATTAATGGGGTGTTTGGGGTAAAGGATTGGGTTTGATTGTATTGTATTGGGTTACAAAACCCATGTTTGGGGAATGGGCTTTGGGGTTGGTTTGGATTACAAAACCAACCCCAAGTACAATCCAACCCAATCCTTCCCAGTTTCCGCCGCTTCCCAATGCTCACTCTGGTCAATGTCTGCTCTCCCTCTCTCTCTCTTCTGTCGCCTTCTGTCGCATTCCGTCCGCATTCACTCTTCCCATGCGTTGCTCGAAGCAGCCATGCGTTGGTCGAAGCAGACCAGGCCATGCGTCGGTAGAAGGTAGGCCTTGCATTTGTCGCAGTAGGTCTTGCGTTGGTCGAAGTAGGCCTTGCGTTGGTTGAAGGCTTGCGTTGGTCGAGGGTCGAAGGCCTTGCATTTGTCTAAGGCTTGCGTTGTTATTATTATATTGTTATAATTTGGTTGTTGGCTTATTTGTCTTCGGTCACTTCCTGCACTGTCAGTGAAATTAATTGAGTGGTTGGGTTGTTTAACTTCACATGCTTATATATATGAGTGCTCTTCTCTGCTATTCCTATATTTACACACCATTTTGGAGAAGAAATTGAGTGGGGTGTAAGAAAGGATTGATTGCATAGGAAGATCGAATAGATAGGACCTGGAATAAATAGGAATACTTAAGTATGGCCGCTATCTTGTAAGGTCCATTGTTAGGTCAGTTAATCAATGGATGACATGGACATTCAACCTGACGAGCTCATTGCAATACTGACGGTTGTATGTGCGGCTACCATAGTAATGGTGAATACTATCACCACTTTGCTACAATCGGATGACAATCGGGAGCGACTGTCTCCACTAATTAGACATCAGATTTGACAGTTGAATTTCTTTCGACTGATCTACGAAGATGATCAGACGTGTCGTGAGAACACTCGCATGGATAGGCGAACATTCACGATTCTGTGTCAATTACTTAGGACGACGGGTAGGATAAAGCCCACGAAATATGTAGATATGGAGGAAATGGTGGCTATCTTCCTGCACATAGTCGCACACGATGTCAAAAATCGAGTGATGCAACGCCAATTTGCAAGGTTTGGCGAGACGGTTTCCAGGCACTTCAATATTGTGCTCAATGCAATATTGAGACTGTACAACGTTTTATTGCGGAAACCAGAGCCAATCACTGAGAATTGTACAGATGACAGATGGCGCTGGTTCCAGGTACAGTCATTCTGTTGTTTTAATGGTATTGTTTGGGGTTTTAGAAATTACCTTAAACTTATCATTTAAACAACGTTTCGTCACAGAATTGCTTAGGTGCACTTGACGGAACCCACATAAAGGTAAATGTCAGTGCAGCTGATCGACCACGGTATAGGACTAGAAAGGGCGAGATTGCAATGAACGTTCTTGCTGTATGCAATCAAACGTGTGAGTTGATATTCGTTTTCGCTGGATGGGAAGGATCAGCTGCTGACTGGAGGGTTCTGCGAGATGCAGTGTCTAGGCCAACTGGATTGGAGAGTACAGCGAAGTGGTTCGTGAAGGGTTCCAACTTCTGACGAAGTCTATTGACGGCATTGCACAGTGCCCTATCATCAACGAGGACCTGGTAAGGCGTCGTCGTCAAGAACTATACGCCAAGCTGCAATCTATTTATGGTCTGTCGGTACAAGATGGATTGACTGTTACTCGGTCATTACTTGCAAATCCAATGCTGTTAAGCCACTTTGTGGACTTCCCACCACAGTGGAAGTATGACTATTGCATGCAAGTCCTCGGGCGACAACGGGATCCAGCACCATGACTATGTTTTTTCTCCCTTCAATTTGCAACCCTGGTTATTTTATGATTAAGGAACCTTATCTTTCCATGATGTTGTTTGTAATTTGAACTATGTGTACTTTTTTTCGAACTTTAATTTTATATCGTTGTCCTTCTATTATATACTAACATTACTTTACTTTTAATTCTAATATACTGTGATAGTTGAAACAGATATACAAAAAAAAAAAAAAAGTCGAAATAATACTTCAAGAAAAAGTAGTCAACATTATAATATAGTATGATAATTTGAAATAATATTTAAAAAGAAAAAAAAATCAAAACAATCTTATAGTATGGTAGTTTAATTTTGTATAGTATTAACAAATAAAATTCAAAATACATGATGGTTAAAAAAGATGTAGAAAAAAAACAGTGGAAATAATATTTTTTTAAAAAAAGATCAAAATACTATTTAAAAAGAAAAAAAATCATAATTATAATATGATAGTTTCCTTTTCTATGGTATGAACGGATATAGTTCAAAATATATGATGCTTAAAACAAATCTAGAAAAAAAACTACTGAAAATAATATTAAAAAAATAAAAACAGTCAAAATAATATTTAAAAGCAAAAAAATCGAAATTATAATATACTATGATAATTTAATTTTCTATAGTATGAACCGACAAATTTCAACTTATATGATGCTTAAAACAGATGTAGAAAAAAAAAACAGCCATAATGATATTAAAAGAAAAAATACAACCAAACTCAACCCAAACCCAAGCCTGCAATCCAAACACTGTAATCAGAAATCCAGCCAATCCAACCCTGCACTCTAAACACTGTAATCAGATTCCAATGTATTCCAATTCCAGACAACAAAACCCATCGTAATCAGATTCCCAATAATCCTGATTCCAATCCGACACCCCAAAAAGCCCCTAAAGGATCAATAGGACTTAAGGAGAAAGAGGTAATCATAGGAGTAAAATGGTAATTGTGACCCAACTATAATTAGAGTAATTTGTGAAAGGTTGATTTATTGATAACTAGTTATATTCATGGATACAAAGATATATCTATAGTACGAAGAGTGCAATTGTGGGACTTTAGTGGAGTGACCTATAGTTAATGAATGTTAACTAAGTTAATTAAAGAGTTTAATTAATTTAATTTCGGATCATTGGAGCTTCTAATCTGTAGGTCTATAAGGTCTCCTTGCTAACTCACCATGGATGAACAAGGATCAACGTCGTTAAAAGAAAATTTTCAAATGTTCATATTTATCGGGGAAAATAATAAGGGATATTTTCAAAAATAGAAAAATTGTTGAAAATAATTATAAATATAGCAAAATTTTACTTCTATTTATGATAGACTACAATAAAACTAGATATACATCTATCACTTCACCAGATAGACACATATATGGGTTTATCGCGGTCTATCATATATAGAAAGTGAAATTTTGCTATATTTATAAATAGTTTATTTTTTCTATTTATAACAATTTTCCTAATATTTAATTGTATTGGATACAAATAATCAATTATTAATCTAGATGAAATCCATATAAATAATAGAGGGAGAATGAATTAATTAATTTAAATTGGATTCAAATTTCAACTAATTTGGATGAGATTTAAATATGATTTAAATATTTAAATATAATAACTTCCCTATATTATTTAGGTAGATATTTATTAATATTGAATATTATTAAATTTTTAATTTAAAATCTCTACAAAGGGGTTATCCCAATAGGATTAGGAGTAACCCAAAGAGTTCTATAAATAGGCCTTTAGGAGCCCTCATAAAACACACACTTTACAACCCAATCTCTACAATCATTCTATAGAGATTCTCTCCCAAGAAAATTCTCCCAATTTTAGAGAAGGGTTCTCTAAAATATTCTTCTTCCCTATTCTCTCTCATCTTTCAAAAGCAGTTCCCACAAGCAGGATCTTTACCAAAGTCATAACAAGGAATATCTTGTAGAAAATGAAGACTATAAGGAGAAGCCTATCGGTTAAAGGAGAAGATTTTAGTGAAATTATGGATCGGCAAAGGTATGTTGCTTGACCTTTTTCTTTTAATTTTTTGTTTTTTTTAATTCTTTCAAGAAATCAAATAACGTGATTACACTTTGCGCTAAGATTCAAATCCCTTCAATGGAATCGTTTGAAATGTATGCATGCATGTACAAACGATCTAGTATAAGTCCTAGGAGGTCGGATCATTACATTTTCACCGGAGTTTTGTCACACCCCCTCCCAAGTTTACCTACATAACCCGAAAGGAGATGTGAGGACAGTATACATCACCCCTCTTGTGACGCATACCATCCATCCCTTCACACACATTCTGAACTGTTCACCAAGTAATGTCCACATTCTAAAACATATTAAACATCACATATGGAAAAGTATATACAAGCCAAAACGAAATTTTCTCAATTCTTTTACATGTCCTTACACAACCCATAGTTCAACCCCTGGTAATTGTACATACATATCTACATGCCACCTAATTAAGGTTTAACATACAACTAATACTTCCACAAGTCGAATTATTCAGAGTCTTGAAGCTTAAGCAGGGCGAGTGGGAGTAGGCAAAGCACCAAAAATATCCTTGCTACCTGGAAGGGAAAGAAAACATTGAAAACATGAGCTAAAGGCCCAGTGAGTGACAATTTTAACAAACCATTTTAGTTCAGAAATCTTCAGTAGTAAAACTATGTTCAACATCAAACATAAAACATGTAATCACTTCAAATATATTAGTTAAAACAAACTTAATTGCTCTTATCACTTCATACATGATTCTCAGCAAATCATAAGAAAACAGTTTAATGCAGTACTTTTCCCTTAGTTGAAGTGGAGCAAAACTCAACACCCTAACGTCGAAAGCATATAAAGCTCGATGCGGAGCAAGACTTAACGCACCAGCATATAACCTCTATGTGCACATAGGAATATGGCGGGTTGCCCAAGTACCTTCTCATGTCCTTTAGTACTGGGTCCCGGGGAAACTCACATGCCTTGCTAGCATTAAGCCTCCTCTAAAACATTTTATAGGCGGTTTGCCCAAGTACTGGGTCCCGGGGAAACTCATATGCCTTACTAGCATTGAGTCTTCTCTAAAACATTTTCCTTTTCAGAAACAATATTTCATACAACCGTTCGTACACAAATCGTTCATAAGAATACAGGGCAATTATCATATCAATAACATCTCATGAGCATGCTTTTCAATAGCTTTAAGAACATCACGTATGCTTCATAAAGCATTTAATCACAAAATCACATTTAATTGGAAACCGAACTATCATGTTCAACAAAATCGTTTGAAAGTAAAAGAAGTGTCACTCACAACTCTTTCTAGGCCTTGAATGGATTATAAGCCTTTCCTATCTCCTCTTGGCCTGAAACAAATATTTTCCCTTATTATACTTCTTTCCATTCACTTTAATATATACAACAACTCAACATATGCACAATGCCTATAGTTTATCATGCGGTCAAACTTCCATTAGTTCATCCTCAAGCCTTAAACACTAAGGTTATTACTACTAACTGTTGCTTACCCTTCTATTAGACTTCAATTCAAAGAACACTTTGCCTGCAGCTCACTCTTGCTATTATACCAACATTTGAGTTTTATCTTCTTCTTAACAAAGCTGATTGTTACAGCTTTGCTGTCTCTGCTTAATCCCTACTTAAAATGCATTTTCAGCCCATATTAAGACTTCCTCTCTTCTACAAACTTGTAAAGAATTAAGTTCCACAGCTTACCTCAAAATTTCAAGGCTTAACTCTTTTTCGTTCTCCAGTTGTGCCAAAATTACTCCATGTTGCTCCGAATTGCATAGCAGTTCTGCAGTTGCTGCTTTTACCTAAAGATTCATGTGATAAACTTCGGTTTCAGCTTAACCATCCTTCATAAGACTTGTTAGGAATTATGTTAACTTACTAACCTCAAAATTTCAGCCCTAAACTCGGCTTCCTTGAATCGTTCTACTCCAAACATCGAGACCACTGTTCAGTCTGTGCGTCTACGATCAATCCTCTGTTCCAGCTCGGATTTGAGCACCAAAACGGGTAGAATTTCGCCCAAAAACTATAAGAACACCTTCCTCTTCCTTCTCTAGTGGTTTCTCTGAAAGATGGAATTGACTTAAGCTCTCGAAAAATGTCTGAAAGTGATTAAACTCATCTATATATACTGCCGACTTATCCCTCACAAGTACCGAGATGATAATGCCGACTTACCCCTCACCGTAGGTTGGCGCTGGTCTTTTCTTCGACGCATGGCACTCATGTCTATATTCTCCTTCAGTGCCTTCAGCCACTAACCACTCTCAACGCATGGTGTTCTTGGCGCCTCTTACTTCCGACGCATACAACATAGTCATTCACATCACTAGCTTCATCGCGTCAAGACCGTTCTGTCTTGGACACAATGTGACTTCAGCGTATGGCTATCTTCGACACATGGTAACTTCAACGCATAGCTGTCTTCGACGCATAGTGACTTCAACGCATGGTTCAAGCATATTTCTTTCTCCGCCAATGGTCACTTATCCTTCGATGTGACGACTACTTCATCTCACAACCCTTCGTGATTCAGCGCATGGTTTCTCAATTAATTCAACTTTCCTCTACATTCACCAACGCATGGTCTTGGCCAACACTTAACCAAAATTTTTACTCTACTTCTCGGCTACTTCTCCTCTACCAACGCATAACCTCAATCGCATTGCTCTCCCCAACACTTGGTTTTACAAGTCAGTGCTTACAAGTTTGTAGTCGGAGGTGGTTATCAGTGGCACACCCCCTCGCAGGTACCCTCCTAACCCAGGAGAAAGTGTGAGGACAGCAGACCCCGATCCTCTTACGGCATCCACTGCCAACCTTATACCTTGACCATTACTTAATAAGCAGATATACACAAAGATTGAACAACATACTTTAACTAGGGTTAAGCTATCATACGGACATTGAATTTTCACTCAAACCATATATTTACATAAGTTCCTCAAACATCGCCCTTAACCCTCTATATATACAACACATGTTTAAGATCAAATATTTACAATTGCCCAGTGAGTGAACAAGGACTTGCTCGCTACTTGAAAAACAGAAAAACAAGGAAAACATGAGTTAAGTTGCCCAGTGAGTGACTTCTTTTGTAAAAATCTTCCTTTAGCTCGGAAGCTAATCAAAGTGTAATCATTATAAAACATTGCGTAAATAACATCAATTCAAAGTCATATCCATGCAAAACATGCTCAAGTGGCATTGTCAAATCATATATATTTATTTCAAAAAAACATACACAGTAACTCAGTTTATTTCAAAATCATTTTTCTTAGTTGAGGCAGAGCAGAGCTCAATGTTACTGAACATCGTAAATATCCTTAGTTGGGGCGGAGTAATCTCGACACACCCAACATCGAATATCCTTAGCTCTGTGGATTAAACTCAACACAACAGCGTCTATCATCCCTCTACGTGCACATAGATATCATATCCTGGATTACCCGAATACCTTCTTTGAGTCCTTCAGTACCAGGTCCCATATACAAGATTTAGGCCACTCACATGCCTTCTCCGAGTCCTTCAACAGTGAAGGTTATCCCTATACTCAGGTTACCCACATGCCTTCTGTTGTTGATTTGAAATGCTAGTGCCAAAAACTTGTTGTATGTTTATCTTTATTAAGCTTACTATGTGTTCAACATGCTTAATACTATGCGTTAGTGATCTGTCAAGTTTTCCTATTCTTCACCCAAGTATAAGCAATGAATGAGGTTTTCTCGGTGAGTTCGAGGTCGAACACAGGGACTATGAAGATTCTCTAATTAATTGGATTATTTGAGTCATGCGTTTACAAAAGGTGATGAGAAGTGATGCGTCTAACTAACTAGAAAGCAATAAACCTAAGCTAAAATGGTTGATGAAGAGGTATGCGACACAGCAAAAGCAGCTAATTGAATTGTATGAATGGTAAAACGCAGGGCTGGGGTTGGTTATCATCTAAAGTCGGAAACGCATAGTTGGGTCTATTTCATACCAACGACTCTACTCTCAGTTGTCAGTCGCTATGTGTTATATGTCTATAACGCATAGGAGAGTGTTAAGTGCCAAGGTTATTCCTATCCCTAGGTAACACTGCTTAACCTTGTCAACTGAGTTTCACCAATCACTTACTCTCCCGAGCAGTCTGATTAGCTAGATGGACAAAAGCATCTGATTAAAAATACATTTGACTAGATGAAATAGTCTTCTACGGTTCTTTATTTAGATGATAACGCAACCCGTGACCCTTCAGAGAGTTAATTACACATGGATGATAAACAACAATAGAAAGTGATGAGAAATGAATAACCATGGAAGATGTATAGATTGATGAACGAAATAACTGTTTTAGAAAATACAATTCCTTGCTAATAGACTAAAACATAAGTAAGAAAAGAGACAGAAAGCATGTCACACCCCACCCCAAACTACCCTCCCGTAGCCCAAGACGGAGCATGAGGATAGCAGTCATCGACTTACTGGTCGACTTCCACTGTCAAACTTCCTTTATTCCCATTAAACTACAGTTCCTACGACGATGATACAATTAACTCTTGACAAACCTCGACCTCATTCGGCAACGGGAACTGTCATGCTACCTGAAAAATGGAAAACATATGAAAGGGTGAGCTAACAGATTAGTGAGTAACAGTTTTTGTAAAACTATCTTTACTTCGAAAATAGGCATGTTAAAATTATTGTACACCATAATCATGAAACATGGATTTAAATCATCATTACCGCAAAACATATTTCTCAATAATTTATTCAAATCACATACGTCCCACAATTTACGTAAAACATAATTCAAACCATCATTTCTGTAAAATCACACTTTCCAATAACTTAATCAAAATACATAAATTCATTCCAGAATAGTTGTACATGAAATCAGTTCGTTCTTAAAAAAATTTTCCTTAGTTGAGGCAAAGCAGTGCTCTACGCTTCTCTACGTCGAAAACATTTCATATCATTTTCCCTAGTTGAGGCGGAGCCGAGTTCTACGCTACTCAACGTCGATTTTCCCTAGCTGAGTGGAGTAATCTCAACACATCAACGTCGTATATTCCTCTATGTGCACATAGGTATTATAATCCGGGCCGCCCGCAATGCCTTCTCCAAGTCCCTGAGCATTGGGGTCCCATTTCCATATCCAGGTTACCCATTTGCCTTCTACGAGTCCCTCAGCATTGGGTACCTTTTCTATTTCCCGGCTACCCCTTGGCCTTCTCCAAGTCCTTGAGGCTCGGGTGCCCTTTTCAAAGTTTTATAAATACACAAAATATGTTTTGGAAACATCATATCATAAACTCATAAGTTAACTGTTTCCAAATAAAGTCATATAATATCAAAACATCATGCTTCCAATAAACTCAAATTCAAAGCTTTAATATCAAACATCATGCTTCCCAGTAAAATCGTGAAATCACATATTATCAATCAGCATGCGTTTTATAAACATGTAACAAATAACCAGCATACTCAAATGCTTTTCAAATAAAACACATGCACTTATTAATTGAAACCTCATGAAAACATATTTTGAAAACGTTAATATTATATTATACTTGCTCAACAATAGTTCCTCCTCCTTCCCTCTATTTCCTCTTTTCCGAGCTTCTTCGACGCAGCGTTCTAACCCTGGAATGCAAGACTTTATATCCCTCTGTCAGCTCGGTTGAACGCGACTCTGTCCTTGAACGCAAGGTTGATAGCTAATGCGAGGTGCAACCCAACTTTTTTTACTTCTCTTTTTGGATGCCTTGACTTCTCTTGGACGCAAGGTCCAACTTGAACGCATCGTTCACCTTGAACGCATCATTCACCTGGAATGTATCCTTCGTCTTAAACGCAAGGCTGGCCTCTTAGATGCAAGACAACTTCTTTAACACAAGATAGCTAAGTTGTCAAGAATATCTTCTCTCTTGGCCGCAGACTTCTATTACGAAACCAAGGATTCCTCTTTTCTACCTTCTCTCTCCACTTTCTCCCAAGAATTCTCACTTCAGAATCATCAGTCACTTCTTTTCCCTCAATGTCTTATTTATAGCTTTGGAATAGAGGGCTTGTCATACTACTTCTTCTCCCTTTTTGCCACTTGTTTGCCACATGTCACGTTACATACTTAACCAACCATGCATCTATCCAAGCATCACCTTGCATGAAATACTTAACATTCCTTCTAACACCTCCTACTTATAAGGTGTCAAGTCTATATGAAGCCACCTAGCCTTTATAAGCTTATTTTATGCGTCCAACATATTCCAATATACAAACTATTCATTCAATCATATTGCCTCTATGCGTCCATTGAATTTCCTTTAAGGTTTTAGCTTCATTACTTACTTTCTTTACTCTCCGCCATAATACCTTTGAACCCGTTTCTCCACCGCATACTACTAGGCGTCAATGTCTCAAACGCACACTACTATGCATTTCTACCTTACCGCATCATACCATGCATCCAACTTTCTTCCCTTATGTCAAATCTTAACTACAAATCCTTTTCTTGTGTGACCACACATCCGACGATGTGATTTACCCTTGTTAACCAAATCCAACTCAAAACCACCCTTTATGCGTTTGTACTCTTTACGTTCACCTTTACTTCGTTCTGCGTTCATGATTTTCCTCGTATCCTTGAGAATTCCTTGATTATCTCTCTATGCGTTCTTATGCTTGTGATCCAAGGTTATTCATTTAACCTTTTCCTTATACTAAAATATTTCTCTTATGATAAATTAGTATGCGTCCACCTCCTGCTCTAGTCTTTAAACTTACTTCTCCACCTTCTACTTTACCCAACACTTGAGAACATCCCTCGATAGTAGTCTATGCTTTACTTAGTTTGCTATAGTATTCTTTCCCCGGTTCCTCCTTATGCATTTATCCTTCCTTTCTGAGACTTGGATCTCTTTCCAATACTCCACAACATAATTTATTCCTTTTTGCTTATGCGTCTTACCTTCGCCAATGCTTACATCTTCTTCATAGTTACCCCCTATGCGTTTCACTTCTTTCCCTTCAAGCTCTTGGGTTACTTCCTGTGCGTCCACCTTTATCATGCGTTACCTTAGTCCTGACCATGCGTCCAACATGATCTCTTCTTTTCTTTATAGGTTCTTCAACGCATCGATTTTTCAAAAGTAGAGTGTGACGGTTCCACTCACCTTAGAGAAATTTCATCCTCGAAATTTAGACAGTATAATAAGATATGAAAAGGGAAAAATACTTCTTATTCATATAGGTTGTCCATACAAATCTTACTTAAACAATACATTCAAATATAATATAACTAAAAACACTTCTTCCATTCTTCTTTCCTTCTGCTTAATTACTTGAGCCTTCCTGATTTTGTGGACAACCCTTGCAATAATGTCCCGACTGCTCACACATATAACAAACATCCTCTCTTCCTTCATAATCTTCTCTATGTCTTCGTCCACATTTCTTACAGGGAATCCCTCTTTTCATCTCCTTATCTTGGCTGCAAAAGTCCTTAGATGCATTGCATTGTTTTCGTTGATGTCCTTTCATTCCACATACAAAATATCTATCTTTACTAAAACTTTCCCCTAAATGTTCTTTTCCGCAAATTTAGCACCTGATCGTCAAACGTTTCCATTTCCCTTTGCTTTCCCTGTCTGACATGATGAACTATAGGCACAAATAAATTAGCTTGCGACAATTACAATTAAAGTCACTCCAATTCTACAAGTAATTTTGTAAGAAACACTTTTCTGAAAATTATTATAATTTTTTTCAACTGGTTATAGTTTTAGTACCATGCGCTTGTCTTTTAAATTTTCTTGAACACATAATCCGCCAACATATACTTAATTACAAACCTCAGCGCATAGTTTGATTGTTATCTTGGACATGTCACACCATGCGTTTAAACTATAACATACTCTAGACGCATATTTCCGTCAACGCAATCTCCTCACCTACCACCAACGCATAGCTTCAATTTCAAAAACCTTGCAAAACTTTAAACTTTTGCTCATGCTCACCTTCGAAAAAGCATACCTTTCCAACCACCTCATCCTCTTTTATACTTTCACCAACGCACAATAGCCTTCACAAATGTGTAGGACTTCTTCATCTACACATAGTTGACTTTCAACTTAAACAATATTATGCTTTTACTGTGGGTTATGAATTCACTACGCTTCCGCTGCGCTACTCTGATAGTCAATGCTCCTACTCTGGTAGTTTTCCTTTCAACACTCAATTTACCTAACCATTTCTTGGTTTCATGGATTTTATATGTTTCCTGACTATGCCGATGCGTTTTGGTTTTCTCTATACCATGTGCGTGTCCAACTCTACTGTCTCTCCAATCCTTTGGTGAAATTTCTTTTCCTCAGATTTCACTTCCAAATCTAGTATAGTTCTTTTACTTATAATTATTTCAGAATTACAGAATTCAAGTATAAGTCTTTTAATCTTCAACACATATCTTCTACCGATCTTATTCAACGCATATTTGCTGATTCAACAATCTCATCAACGCATAGCCCCGACCATTTACTCTTGCTCAACTTTTGGATGCATGCTTCAATAGACCAATACTTGAACTCTTATGCCTAGACTCGACTACGCAATTTCTTTCCTATTTCAGCCATTACTCATGCTCACTCTTACTGACTTCCTGCTTCATTCCACCAATGCATGGACACTTTTACTCAAAGGTTCTCGGCCATCACTTCCAATTACCCGACTACTTGCTTGCCATTAACCAAACTAAGAGTAGAGCTTCCCAACTTACCACTTTCTCATAAGAATTTCGTCCTAAAAATTCTGTAGGTAGTTAGTCTCTCGAGAACAATTTTAGATACTGGTTTATAATTTGCTCCTTGAGCTTGGCTTCTCAAATAGCTTTTTCTTCACCATGATTTTCCACAAATCTTAAACCAACAAATTTAACTTAATTCTTAATACTTTCTCTTTCATCAAATGAACATTTGAATCAATTCCTCCACATAACTTAAATCTTCTCTTAGCTCCATTGGTTGCACCTTGAGAATATGAGTAGAATCAGGGACATATTCCTTAAAACATAAGACATGTTGTGATCCTTAGACACAATATTGAACTGCAACTTTGTTCCTAAAGCCTGTTGTAACTTTTCCAGAACTTAGAACTTATCCACATGCATCTGTATCATTCTATCCAGGGTATATGTTTCTTTGACGGGCAAAAACGCTCTATCTTCGTCAACCTTTCACCAATCAACCAAATTTCCATCAACATTTGCTGACACTTTTGGTAATCGAAAGAAGAAAACCATTATAACATATTTCCACTTCCACTTAAGAATAGAAAGTGAATCCAGTATCTTGCTATTCAAGCTTTATCTTTGACCAATTAAACACTTTGTCACACACTTTGCTATTTCCCTTTTTCATTCATGGGCACTAGTAAAAATTTCCTTAACGTTCTATACATCGCGGTACTACCAGGATGTATAGCTTAAGCCAAGTTATGAGCCTCTTATTAAACCTTATGGACTTCATGGTCACCTTTCTATGCGTCCATGAGGTATAACACAAGGCTTTGCTTCCAATTTTTCCTTTTTACTTCTCCCATACTTAACTGTTTCCTTAACAATTATTCTAATATCCATCCATCTCTTGTTTCCTTCTTTTAGGTTTGCTTTCACCTCTATAGCACATCCAACGCTTAACCTTAGTCTTTTTTTGTTAGCTCATAAGACCATTCCTAAGTTAAAGTTGTATCTCAAACTTTAACTATTACGAACTTCAGCTTCTCAACTCGTCGCCTTGTCAACACATAGCAATTTTTTTTTCCAATTATAGCAACTTTTCAACGCTTAACAGCCTCTCCCACACATGCTATACCATACTCGAGGACTTCCTAATCAGTACAATGAACCTTCATAGCAAACTTTCAGCACACAACTGCTGCCCATCGCATAAGTTATCAATACATAGCTAATCTTCAGCGCATAGCTGCAGCCTATCGCATACAACTACTCTTTAATTCAAGGTATTCTTAACAAAGCTTAGTAACACCTTTCAACGCCTGACAGCCTTATCAAAATGTAACAACTCTTTCACCTTACTAATATAGAGTCTACTTTCTTCTCCTTACAACAGCTTCCAATGCTAGGCTTACCAACGCATAGCCGTGGCCAACACTTATAGTTTTTGTTCCTTCACTCCCATCCACCATTTCTCTTCACAACGCATAATGCATTACTTTCCTTAAATTGCCATTTCCCCGACGCATGCTAACCTTTCCAACGCAAGGTACTTTTCCCACATATGGTGATTCCAACCAACCCCACATCCTCAACGCATAATACATCACCCTATTTAGCTTGCCACCATCCGAATCTATTTTCATAGCTTGGCAATTTCTTAGACTAAGCGTGAGCCTTGCAATCATCTCTTCCCTCGAATTGTCGTTTTCCTTTTCCAGCACTTCAATACTAAACCAATTTACTTTCAAGCTAGGATATCATGCGTTCATACCTCACCATCCATGATGATGTTCCTTTCAAGAATATGTCTACTCATAACTAATTCCCAACTATCCTTTCAATTTTCATTCCTTTATTCTTAATGAAATATCCGCTCAAACGCTATGCATCCAACTAGTCTTCTTTATCGCATACTTTTGCTTCTAAGCATAGAGGTAATACTTAAATTTTCTTAAATTATAAGGTCATCTTGTCTTGTAAGATTCCAAATCGCCTATCATGATTTCTTTCAACTTTACCTAAGCCTTATAATAGCTTACAAAGTTCCGGCATATACCTGCCTTGGTTTGCTCGATTGCTCATATCAATTTCCCCACAATCTTACTATATTGCAACTTTCATACTTAAACTTACCGCATTCAATCTTCCTCTAAAAAACTGCAGGTAGCATTTCAAGTTCCACTTATACGTTGCCGTCGAGGTTTGTCGCCTAAACGTCCTAGTTCTATAACCTTTTCTTATCTTACTTCTTTTCCAAATAATAACTCTTGATTTTATTTCAACTTATCGCTAAACTTCACCTGACTTTCCCCAGGTTTTTCGTAAACCATGCTCTAATACCAACTTCTCACACCCCACCCCAAACTACCCTCCCGTAGCCCGAGACAGAGCGTGAGAACAGCAGTCATCGACTTACTGGTCGACTCTCACTGTCGAACTTCCTTTATTCCCATTAAACTACAGTTCCTAGGACGGTGATACCATTAACTCTTGACAAACCTCGACTTCAATCGGCAACAGGAACTGTCATGCTACCTGAAAAATGGAAAACATATGAAAGGGTGAGCTAACAGCTCAGTGAGTAACATTTTTTGTAAAACTATCTTTACTTTGGAAACAGGCATGTTAAAATTACTGTACACCATAATCATGAAACATGGATTTAAATTATCACTACCACAAAACATATATCTCAATAATTTAGTCAAATCACATATGTCCCACAATTTACATAAAACATAATTCAAACCATCATTTCTGTAAAATCACACTTTCCAATAACTTAATCAAAACACATAAATTCATTCCAGAATAGTTGTATATGAAATCAGTTTGTTCTTAAAAAAATTTCCCTTAGTTGAGGCGGAGCAGTGCTCTACGCTTCTCAACGTCGAAAACATTTCATATCATTTTTCCTAGTTGAGGCGGAGCCGAGTTCTACGCTACTCAACGTCGATTATCCCTATTTGTGTGGAGTAATCTCAACACATCAGCGTCGTATAGAGATGTGCACATATGTATTATAATCCAGGCCGCCCGCAATGCCTTCTCCAAGTCCCTGAGCATTGGGGTCCCATTTCCATATCCAGGTTACCCATTTGCCTTCTATGAGTCCCTCAGCATTGGGTACCTTTTTTATTTCTCGGCTACCCCTTGGCCTTCTCCAAGTTCTTGAGGCTCAGGTACCCTTTTCAAAGTTTTATAAATACACAAAATATGTTTCGGAAACATCATATCATAAACTCATAAGTTAAACGTTTCCAAATAAAGTCATATAATATCAAAACACCATGCTTCCAGTAAATTCAAGTTCAAAGCTTTAATATCAAACATCATGCTTCCCAGTAAAATCATGAAATCATATATTATCAATCAGCATGCGTTTTATAAACATGTAACAGATAACCAACATACTCAAATGCTTTCAAATAAAACACATGCACTTATTAATTGAAACCTCATGAAAACATATTTTGAAAATGTTAATGTTACATTATACTTACTCAACAATAGTTCCTCCTCCTTCCCTCTATTTCCTCTTTTCCAAGCTTCTTGGATGCAGCATTCTAACCCTGAAACGCCCAAGGCTTTATATCCCTCAGCGATACCGAGCGGTACCCAACGATACCGAGTGAGAGTTGTGAGACAAAAAGCCTCCAGCGACACGAACAACAATCGTCTCACTGCTCAACCTTAAACCTTTAGTGTCGCCGTCTCCTGCAGCGATACCCGTCTCCTGCAGCTTCTACCTTCACTTCTATTTTCACTTCTATTTGTTAAAAGTTGTATTTTCAGCCTAAATTAGAACTTCTTTCCTTCTACAAACTTGTAAAAAAATGTGTTTTCTAGCTTACCTCAAAATTTCAGAGCTTAAATCCTCTTTGTTCGATAGATATTCTCAACTTACTTCGCGCTGCTCCAGATCACTCAGAAAATTCGTATCAGTCGCTTCCACCTAATATTTAACATGTTTTTCTTCATATTCAGCTTAACCATCCTTCACAACAATTGTTAAGAATTGAGTTAACTTACTAAGCTCAAATTTTCAGCCCTAAACTCGATCACTACAACTTACTATCTTCCAAATACCATACCTTGCTCAGATTGCACTTCAACAACCAAACCTTCTGTTCTAGCTTTAATTACACCACGAAACCGACCAGAATTCTACACAAATTTGCCCTAGGCTCCTTCTTCTACCTCTCTTCGTAGCTCAACTGAAAAAAGGAGTCGATTGAAGCTTTTTAGAATGGAGAAAATGATCGAAAACTCAACTTTCACACTTAAACGGGCTGCCGACTTACTTCCACTTTCTTTATTTTATTTTCAAATAAACAAGGTACCTCCTTCAATATATGCACGCAACCGCCTTGGCAGACTTAGACACTTAGCTTGGATGCATAGCAACATGCATCAGTCCCATAGGCCCTCTTGAACGCATGCCTCACCAACGCAACCCCTTACTAACCTCAACCAACGCATAGCCACTTGCCCAACGCACCAACCATTACCCATGCTCACCCTCAAGGACGCATGTCTCACCAAGCCAACACATCAACCCTCATGTTTGGGCTCGGCTACCTAAAGTCTTCACCTAGCCCACCTTCTTGCCGGCTACACACACCACTCATGCCAAAGACTCTTGGACATCTCTCTCTCCACCACCCGCCTACTTTGCTTGCCATCTTCCAAAGATAAAAGTAAGGCTTACAGTCAGAGCCTAGAGTTGGTCGCATGAGGTGGTTTTCAGGGTTGATCATTGGAACTTATTGTCAGAGGTGGTTGTAAGAGCCTAGAATTGGTCGTTGGAGTTGGACAAAAGAAGGTCGTCATTGGAGTTTCTCACCAAAGTTGTCATTGGATGTAGTTGCTAGAGCTAGAAGTTGGTTCTCAGAGTGTGCAGCAGTAGTCGCTGACAGTGACTGATGAATGGAGCCATTGAAAACATTGGAAGAAGGGAGAGTTGAAGTGAGTTGGAGTGGGTTGGTAAAATATACCAACTCAACTCCACCAACATTTAAAGTTGGTAGGTCATACATTGAGTTGGTTGGTATATTATACCAACTCAACTTAACTCATGCTGGTAAGCCAAACATCCCCTAAAATATGACCACCCCAAGCAGTAGGACCCAACGTGTAATTATAACAATTCACATCAATTTAGTTATTTTCTTATATCAACATATGGGTCCAATATTTCAATTTGAGTTAGAACCAACTAGTTAAGATATATAATATAGGCCATGAGGCAGGAATTTTAATTTTTTACTTAAATATTGTGTTGAACTAAAAAGAAAATTGTCGATTCAATATCAATTTTGACAAAAATAAAATAAAATAAAAACAAAAAACTACCAAAATCAAGTCACTCACACACTTTTAAAAATAAGTTTTGATATTTAGTTATCTACTTTCTTTGAATGTTTAAATAAAGTTTTGAAAATTTTAATAAATAGTTTTCAAAAAGTTATTTTATTTTTAAAATTTAACTAGAAAAGTAAGTATTTATTTAAGAAAAGTGAAAATTAATTGAAAATTTAAGTCATGTTTGGTAACTATTTTAGTTTTTGTTTTTGTTTTTGAAAATTAAGCCTATAGAGACTACTTCCACCTCCAAATTTCTTCATATGTTTGCTACCTTTTACTAATGGTTGAAAAAAACAAGCCAAATTTTGAAAATGAAAAAAAGTAACTTATAAACACTTGTTTTTGTTTTTGGAATTTGGCTAAGAATTAAACCATTGTACTTAAGAGAGATGCAAATCATTATAAGAAGTGAGGAGAAAATAAGCTTAATTTTCTAAAATTAAAAACAAAAAATGAAATAGTTATGAAACAGACCCTAATAAATTCAAGTAGATTATCAGGATGTCTGCACGAGGTTTCTAGAGAAACGTGTTTCGTGGACTTGTAAGTTTATGTTGATTTGACTCGAATATGGTCTAGTACTTGATCCTCTAATTCTCTCTGAGTTGAATGTGTACGCTCGATGTATGGAAGCGAAACGCATGGATATTCTTGAAGTTGGAGTCTTTGAAGAATGCAAGTGTTCCGAAGAACTCCAATCTTCAAGTATCGTTTAGCTTCAAAAGTTAGAAGTCTTTTGATTATATGGAGAATTATCTCTAGGGCCTTTCTAAAGTGTAGAACTTTTTTCTAACCCCTTCAAATGAAGAGAACTCCTCTACTTATTGAGTTCTAAGTGGGCTTTGTGAGGTTGAGCCTGATTGGTCCATGGACCTGATCCATGGACCTAGCCTTTGGACCTAACTAATCGATTTGGGCCTTAGTTGGCTTTGGGCCATTAAGTCTATTTTTGGACTCAATTGAACTTTAGCCCATAAATTAATACCAAACCGGATCAAATTATTTTATTCAATCCAAAGGTTATGATGAAAACACATGGCATTATCTCTTTTTGTCAACTTATATCTAATTTCAATTTTTGGGACATGTGTCAACTTTTGATTAGTCTCAAAATCAGTCATCTTGTAATTTTGTCACTAATTTGAGAAATTATGTGGTAATTTATGATTGGTCCAAAATTTTTCATTCAACAAATGCCTCATTTTCAAGATTTATGCATATTTATGGGTGGGTGAATCTCGAAAAAGACAAAGTGTGAGTCAAAATACAAGCTATATGTTCTTGAATTTAGCTCTATTCAATATGTCAATTTAATCAAACTATGAATTTAGTACATGAGTTCGATTAGAATTTGGGATACAATTTAGAATATGGCCAAATTTTAGTTTGGGATGAATTTGTGATCATATCCTCAATTTAATTTGATTGAGGATAAAAAGTTCAAACTTGGATGAATTGAACTTGGGATAAAATTTGAATTATGCCCAAATTCTAATTCAAGATTGACTTAAGATGTTATCCAAGATTTAATTTGACTTGAAAATAGAAACTCAAATTTGGGTAGTCTGAACTTGAGATAAAATTTGGATCATAGCCATATTTTAATTTGACATTAGTTTGTGTTTTACCCTCAATTTTAATTTGACTCGATGATAATAACCTAAGCTTGGATGATTTGAATTTAATATAAAATTTTGGAATATGGTCAAATTTTAACTTCAAACAAATGTAAAGCTTTATCACAATTATACTAATTTAGCATGTTGATAAAAATTTAATAATTTAAATTTAACACGAGAAAAATAAGACAATGAAATCTAAATTCAATTAGATTTCCTAATTTAAAAAAGATTTTACTTAAATCTAAACCAATTAGGATTTAAATCCTCAATATAAACTGGGTCAAGACCATATTTACTTTCCATCTCCAATTACTCCAAACTAGGTAATTAACCAGCTAATTCCCTCCTTCAGTCTCGATTAGAGACCCGTTTTGTATTTATTTATTTATTTATTTAAAAATAAAATTCATCATCTTCACCATTTTCAAACTTTTGCCGGACAAAGAGCTGGCTCACTCTAACCTGAAGAAGACAAAACCCAACTAGTTGGTATATTCTGAACTTCACAGCCTCAGTCGGAAACTTTTTTAGAACGTGATTGCCTTGGAAACTTTTGCATTGGTGCATTTTTTTATCCCTATTCATTATAAGTTCAAACTAGTTCATAAAATTTTCATGAACGCCTCCATCGGAAGGTTACTCGCCGTCGTGCCGCCGCTCGTTTTCGTGCTTGAAACGTGGGTTTAGGCCTCTGTATCTCACTCTCTCTATTTTTTTTTTTTAATGGTGGAGGCGGCTGGGATTGAGAAATTGGGAGAGAGAGAGAGTCCAAGAGTTAAGATTGAAAGGGGAAAAAATTGGTGGTGGCAGCAAGAAAATAAATTAGGGTTTTTTTTCCTAATTTTTTTCTTTTTTTTTTTTCTTATGCCTTTTCTCTCTTCTTCTTTTTTTGAAAAGACAATTTATTATACAACAAAAAACCCCTACAGTCCGGACACAGAGTAACAAGCCCAAGAAACAACTAACCAGACAAATGATAGAGAATAACAAACAACAAAACCAACAGAATAAACAAGAAGAAAAAGAAAAACAAAACCCTATAGCCTCGGGACAAGCAAACACAGACCCTCAACAGAGGGGAAACCACATAGAACCAAAAAGCACTAAAAGATATCAGAGAGGTCACTAATCCAAGACATAGCACAAACACACACAGTAGAAACAACTAGAAGCAAGATCAGTTCTGCACTACGAAACGAACCACCATGTAAACGACGATTTCTTTCTTGCCACACAAAGTAAATAGAGACACACTAGAAAACACGTCATAATTTCCTCCTAGGCCGACTACCATTCCCCATCATACAAACCCACCCCACCATAAGATGGGATGAACCCATAAACCTCAGCATACCAGACCACACTACAAACCCAAAGGGGCACTCAAAGAACAAGTGATCCCAAGACTCAACCCCCCACAAAGCAAGCACACCAAAGAATGCGTAACCCTCACCTACATCCCTAGTCCCCAGCCTATCCTTCACTGCCAACCAAGCACAAAAAGAATGTTGAGTGACATTATTCCCAACCCACAGAATACTAGCGCACAACACCTTCATACACCTTGGCCTTAATACCTACCAAGCACTCCTAATAGAAAACTTACCAGACCTCTCAGGAATCTAGACCCACCTATCTTCACAACCCACTCATTCGACACCCTCGGTAACCCAACAATTTCCATCCAAAGGAGATTCTTGCTTTTTTTTCAAATTTTTTTTCTTCTCTCTTCTTTTTTTCTTGTTTTTTTCCTTGTTTTTTTTCATAACCTTTTTTTCCCTTTTTTTAGTTTTTTTAAGTCCTTTTTCTTCTTAAACGTGTTTTTTTCTCTTTTTTTTTCTCTTCTTTTTTTCTTCCTTTTCTACTTTTTTCCTTTTTTTTTAATCTCTTTTTCACTTTCCTTCTTCTTCCCCTTTTTGTTGTTTTCGTTTTCTTTGTTTTGTTTTTTTTTTTTTCTTTTTTTCTCCCTTTTCTTTTCAACTTTCTCTTTTCTATTTTTTTCTCCTTTTTTTTTTCAATTTTACTAACTTGCCCCCATTGCCTTTTTTTAGGAACTAAAGTTATTAGTAATTCACGCTTTGAGAGAGTATTTTTGCAGCTTTTTGAACGCATAATTTTTAATCGTTACTTAAAAAAAGTCCTAAGGTAATGGAACTTCCACCAAGAGTGCATTTATATTTTCTTTTGCTCCCTTTTTGGTTGTTTCTTTACAAGTATGGCATGTTGTTCCTTGCTGTGCTGGAGGTTATAGGGCATGTCTGGTATAGATTCGCACTATGTCAATCTGCCCCACATTCTTCGTCATGCGCAACTCTAATGGAGATTATAAGTTACGTTGGGGCATAGATTGATATTACGTTAATGTGTTTTGCGTTCCTTGCCATGCGCAACTTTGTTAGAGGTTATAGGGGATGTCGGGGGATAGATTGGCACTACGTCAATGTATCCCGCATTCCTTGCCACGCACAACTCCAATGGAGGTTATAGGGCATGTCAGGGTAGATTGGCACTACGTCAATGCATTTCGTGATCCTTGTCATATTTAACTCCGATGGAGGTTATAAGGCATGTTAGGGCGTAGTTGGCACTACGTTACGTTCCGCGCTCCTTGCCACGTGCAACTCCGTTGGAGGTTATAAGGAATGTCGGGGAATAGATTGTCACTAGGTCAATGCATCCTGCCTTCCTTGCTACGTGCAACTCCGTTGGATGTTATAGAGCACGTTGGGGCATAGATTGATACTATGTCAATACGTTTCGTGTTCCTTGCTATGCACAACTCTGTTAGAGGTTATAGGGTGTCACATCCTCTTCCAGGTACCCTCCTAACTCAGGCGAAAGCATGAGGATAGCAGACACCGACCCTCTTACAGCATCCACTACCAACCTTATACCTTGACCATCACTTAATAAGAAGTTATACACAATGATTGAACATCATACTTAAATCAGGCTTAAGATATTATACAGACATTGATTTCCACTCAAATTTATATATTTACATAAGTTCATCAACACAACCCTTAATCCTCTATATGTACAACACATGTTTAAGTTCAAATATTTACAATTCTCAAAATTCCAGACACTGATAGAGGGCCCAGACGAGTTTCTATGTAGGCTAAGCACCTCGAACTCACTCGCTACCTGAAAGAAACAGAAAAATAAAGAAGACATGAGCTAGGTTGCCCAGTGAGTGACTTATTTGTAAAAACCTTCCCTTAGCTCAGAAGCTAATCAAATGTAATCATTATAAAACAATGCGTAAATAACATCAATTCAAAGTCGTATCCATGCAAAACATGCTCAAGTAGCATTGTCAAATCATATATGTTTATTTTAGAAAAAGATACACAGAAATTCAGTTTATTTCAAAAAAAATTTCCTTAGTTGAGGCGGAGCGAAGCTCAATACTATTCAACATCGTAAATGTCCTTAGTTGGGGCAGAGTAATCTCGTCACACCCAACGTCGAAAATCCTTAGCTGTGTGGAGTAATCTCAACACAACAACGACTATCATCCCTCTATGTGCACATAGACATCATATCCTGAGTTACCTAAATACCTTCTCCGAGTCCTTCATACTGGGTCCCATAACGAGATTTAGGTCACCCACTGCCTTCTCCAAGTTCTTTAGCATTGGGGGCTATTTCTATCCTCAGGTTACCCATATGCCTTCTCTGAGTTCTTCAGCATTGGGAACCATTTTCATATCCCGGCTACCCACATGCCTTCTCCGTGTCCTTCAGCATTGGAAGCCTTCTCACAAATATTATTAAAAAACAACATGCTTTGGAAATAGTATAATATAAATTCACGAGTTTTTAACATTTTGAATCTTCACTATTTCATTCACAAGCTTCATTGCTTTCCATAAAATCATATGTTAACAAACAACATGCCTTTCATAAATCTCATTTAGTAACCAGCATGCTTCAAATGATTTCCAATGTAAAACACATAATATGCACGTTCAAACCAGTGAAATCACAAACATATAAACATGTTTCCAAACATAATCTTTCAACATTAAAACTTTGTTCAAAGTAAACACATTTTAAATAAAATTGCCACTCACTACTTGTTCCGGGCCTTTAGTGGGTTATACACCTTTCTTAGCTCTTCTTGGCTTGTAATAATACATTTCTCTTTGTTAGATTTCCTTAAAATTTCCTTTAACATGACCAATAAGGTTTAAACATTTATACTTGTCCAATTGTTCACCACCGAGACCAAATTCCATAAGAACAATCATTAATGAGCGAGACTCAAGCAATCAGTGAGACTAGACTAGCGAAACTGAGCTGCAAACAAAACTGTACCAGCGAGATTGTGAACTAGCGAGACCAGCGAGACTTGCTTGATTAGCGAGACTAGCGATACCGAGCGAGAGTTGTGAGAAAAAAGCCTCCAACGACACCAACGACACTCGTCTCACTGCTCACCCTTATACCTTTAGTGTCGCTGCTTTTCCAACGATACCCATCTCTTACTGCTTTTGCCTTCACTTCTATTTTCAATTCTATCTATTAAGAGTCGTATTCCCAGCCCGAATTAGAACTTCTTCCCTTCTACAAACTTGTAAAGAAATGTGTTTTCTAGCTTACCTCAAAATTCTAGAGCTTATCTCCTCTTCATTCGACAAATATTCCCAAATTACTTCGAGCTACTCCAAATCACTCAGGAAATCCATATCAGTCGTTTCACCTAAAATTTAACATGTTTCTCTTCATATTCAGCTCAACCATCCTTCACAAGAGTTGTTAAGAATTAAGTTAATTTACTAACCTCAAATTTTAGCCCTAAGCTTGATCTCCACAGCTCACTATCCTCCAAATACCAAACCTTGCTCAGATTGCACTACAACAACCAAACCTTCTGTTCCAGCTTCAATTACACCACAAAACCGACCAGAATTCTACATGAACTTGCCCTACATTCCTTCTTCTACCTCTCTTCATCGCTCAGCTGAAAGATGGAGTCGATTGAAGCTTTTGAAAATGGTAAAAAATGATTGAAAACTCACCTTTACACACGTAAACGGCTGTCGACTTACTTCCACTTTCTCTTTTTATTTTATTTTCAAATAAACAAAGTAACTCCTTCACTATATGCACGCAACCCCCTTGACAGACTTGGACACTTAGCTTGGACGCATAGCACCATGCGTCTGTCTCATAGGCTCTCTTGAACACATGCTTCACCAATACCACCCCCTACTAACATCAAACCAACGCATGGCCACTTGCCCAACGACCTCAACAAACGCATAGCACCAACCACACCCATGCTCACTCTCATGGACGCATACCTCAACCAAGCCAACGCATAGCCACTTGCCCAACGCACCAACCATCACCCATGCTCACCCTCATGAACGCATACTTCAGCCAACAGATAGCCACTGGCTTGCCATCTTCCAAAGATAAAAGGTAGGGCTTACATAAGGTGCATCGAAGCATAGATTGGCACTACGTTAATGAATCTCGCGTTCCTTGGTAGGCATAACTCTGATGGAGATTACAAGGCATGTAGGGGCATAGATTGACACTACATCAAAGTGTCTCATGTTCTTTAATGTGTTTTGCGTTCCTTGCCATGTGCAACTCCTTTGGAAGTTATAGGGCACATCGGGACATAGACTAGCACTACGTCAATGCGTCCTACGTTACTTGTCACGTGCAACTCTGATGGTGATTATAGGGTACGCTAGGGCATAGATTGGCACTACGTCAATGCGTCCCACGTTCCTTGTCGTGCACAGTTCCGTTGGAGGTTATAGAGCATGCCAGGGTATTAGATTGGCACTACGTCAATGAGCCCTGCATTCCTTGTCATGCACCGATCCACCAATTTAGGGTGCGACACACTGGCCCTATTGCATTTAAAATGCATGATGTGTGATACGTCGACTAACCTAATGTTGTGTTGAAAATGCTAAAGATTAATTCATTAATACGCAAGTTTTCCTATAAAAACCCAAGTGTAAGTTTAAATAGGTTTCCTAGGGAGTCGAGGGTTGAATGTAGGAATTGTAGTAACTCAACATTAAGAAATTTTCTTGATTTAATGTGTTGATCTGTACGAATAATTAAAAGTATGGTTTAATGTGTTGAATCATTTTTATAGTAACTAAAAAGAATAACTTTATACATAATTAAATTGGTGGATGAACATATGGAGCAGTGATGCAAGATGGAAATGGATGAATTTGTCAAGTACAACTATGTTCAGACAACATGCGAAGAGATGAATAAATCAATGGAAAAAGTAGGATTGAAATAACTTCGATAGCATATTTCTAAGTGTTTCTTAAGTATGCATTCATGTTACAAAACTCAAGATTGAGAACGCATCTCTCAATGCTTTGACGCCACATTAATCTTATCTCTAAGACGAATGGTGAATTCTTCATACAAAAGTTCAAATTTATCTCTAAAGTCGATTATTTTCTTGTTAAATGACAAAGATTAATCACTTACTCTCTCGAGCAGTTGATCACACTTACTTAAACCTATTTGTTCTACAGATTTATGCAAGTTTTAAGCACCCATTTAAATAATATGAAAGCAATCTTAAGTAAAACTTGGAAAATGTTACCTTCATGCATTCAATCCATTAAAACATTCAATCATTCATGGTGTAAAGTGTTGAAGATGATGAGAGATAGAAGTATAAAATCAATCAAACTTATATTAAGAAAATAAAATATTTCGATTGTCATGATCAAAATACGAGTACGAAAGGTAAACATAATGGAAAAATGGAAATAAAAGTCGTCAAGCCGCCAATGGCAATGTCTTGCTTCTTGGAGGCTTGAGATGGTGACATTTGATACAAATTTGCACAAGGGGTGGATGGTTCTCACCAAGGCGACTTTGAAACTCTCAGAATCTTCTCACAGAAGAGCTTAAAGTAGAAGGTGACGATGGAGGTTGAGAGAAAATTCGAACAGAGCTTTCACCCATTATTTTCTCTCTTTAGTATGAAATTTCTTGGGCTATTTATGGCATCCAAAAAGGTAGTCTCATGATGACCTGACACCTTTACATTTAATTCCATGCCCTGCTGCGCAAACTTCATCGCGTCATAGGTTTCATTGGTTCTGTCATGGTCTAGTTAAATCAGTTGCCCACTTACATATTGACATGACAGCTGCCGCCCATTCATGTAAATTACTATTCTTTTCGACGCCTAGTTCTTCAATGCGTTGATCTTTAGAAGAGTGTGGCCTTGGTGATTCTGGCATCTTTTCTTTTATCCTTTGGGTGTTTCTAACCTTTAGCTTTATCCTAGGTTCAAAAAGATATAAAACTCATAATTTCCAGGATAGATGCTTTGGTAAATATTGTAAACATAAAGTTATTCATTTTACACAATTTAATTCCCAAATCCATGTATCTTCAATATCACTCCAATTATTCCAAATAAAGAGTACAATAACTTGTATTTCTACAACTTATCACACTCCCAAATTTAAAACAGTGCTTGTCCTCAAGCACTTATTTAAAGATTAATCGAGATCCATCGCTCAAATCTCTCAACACGCTTTCGGGTTTTAGATTATATCAACAATCAATTAACTTCACAAAATCCTTTTTCAGTCAACGCTTAGAAAATTTTTTCTAAATTTAGATGTGGCAAACTTAATACTCAAAATACCCTTATGTTGGGACTGGTGTGTCATAAATCTCTTGGATCTTGTAGTTTTGTAAATGGTATATACATTTTATTTATTGAGTAAACTAAGAAATTACTTTATCTATATTATGCATTAACTCAAATCCAATAAACTAAGATTCCATGGTTATTTTATGTAAACTTAAACATGTATGTGGTTGACATACAAGGTTGAATCATGTTTAAGTAATAACCAAAAAGGTTTATAGTATAGGAATAAGGTTTGGTGTCTTATTCTGGTAACACTACGGATACGACCCACTTTATAATTGTTACAAGGAGTTGTAAAGCGTTACAAACAATTTGATCCTAATCATTCACATGAAGACAAGTGAGTGGGGGTATCATATGCAAAGAGTTTGTATAAGACCGAAACTGCAAAATGTTTAATTTCTCTTTATAATGTCATTAATTGAAGAAATTATCATTTCATAGGATGATCATAGGTGACTCGAACTTAATCCTGAGTGAGTTATGAACTCCTATGAAAACAATCCTTTGATCTATATGGGTGAGAGTGGCTAGATTGCCAACTCAATATGCCTACCATTTTGGAGATTTGTCTAAATAGGGAGCTGGGAACATATCTTCACATAATGGAATTCACTCTTTCTCGTGTTTAGGATAAGTAGATAAATTACTCCCTCAAGAGTTGATTCTAAGTCTTGAATAATGAGGTTTCACACTCTCACTTGCCCGAGAGGGGTTAGTTTATAGTTGGACTATAAACAGTTTGTTCATTAGAGGGATCAGTGGTACTTAAGAAGTTAGGTATAACTACAGGGTAAAACGATAATTTGACCCAACTGTAGTTATGAGTAATTTGTGAAGGGTCGATTTACTATTGATTAGTAAATTCCGTGGACATAAAAATATATCTATAGTTCGAAGAGTGCAACTGTAAGTCTTTAATGGAGTGACCTATAGTTAATGCATATTGATTAATCTAATTAAAGAGTTTGATTAATCTCATATTATTGGAGCTTCTAACCATAGGTCCATAAGGTCCTCTTGCTAGCTCATAAAGGATAGTATAAGAATTAAACATTTTGGTTTAATTTGAAATGTTCAAATTAATAAGAGAATTATTTGTATGTGATACAATTAGCATAATGTATATAGATATATGATAATATAAAGTTTGTTTTGAATGAGATTCAAAATTTATACTTTATGTTATAAAAGAGATGAATATTTAAATAAGATTTAAATATTAATTATATGAATGAGATTCATATTAAAACTATAGGTTATGTGAGAGAAGATTATTTGAATATGATTCAAATTTGAATTAAATACGAGATATTTATTTAATTAATTAATTAATTGTTAATTACTTAATTTTATTTAATTAAATTAATATTATATTATTAATATTATATTATATTGAATAAGTCCGACGTAGTTGGGAGTTATTCTGGTTCTCTCACACATTTTATGTAAAAAATAAATAAAAAATAAAAAATAATAATAAAAGATAAAAAAATAAAAAAAATAAAAAATAAAAAAATAAGGAAGGGAGGGAAGTTACAGAAGAGTTCTGTAGAATTCCTCTTCCTCTCCAACTCTCTTCTCACCTTAAGGATTCTCCCTTGCCAAAAAGAAATAGAGAGCCCACAACTCCTCTGTTGGTTCTTCCCAGAGAATAGCAAGGTAACATTGTGGTGATGTTCCCAAGAGAAGAAAAGTTCTTCTTGTGTTTTCGTTGGAGAATTTTTGGTTCATGGTTTGTAGAAGAAGAAGAATTCCACATTGAAGACGGTCCTCAAAGGTATGAAATTCTTATACCTAATTCTAAAGCATGCTAATTAATATAGATGTTTATCTTATATGTTTTATTCTCTGTATTTTGGTTTTCTAAAACAAATTTAATGGCACAAGGCAATCATTCGCTTCTGCTGAGAATTCGATTCCTTCACCTTACTCATTTCCAGCCATTCTTATTTCTCATTTCAGTAATGTGCTTTTGAGTTCATTTCCATAAAACTTCTCTTTATGACATTTTTTTATTTATACCCAAATTATAGTAGTTATTGGACGCTTTGATCCAGACTACCTACCTTCATTTTGACATATCAATAATGAGATGCATGGAGACAGCCAACATTGAGCAGGTACCTATTCACAACTCAACTCTTATCCAACTATAAGGTGCATGGAGGCGGCCAACATTGAGCAAGAGTCATTCTCAACTCAACTCTTAATAGGCTAATTTTATGTGCTAATAGCGGAGTTGTTTGTCCAACAAATTTATTAATAATATTATTGTTTTTTCTTTAGTATCAAGAGATTTTTATGAATTTTCAACACATCAACTCAAATCTCTCCTACCCCCAAACTTTTGAAGGCAACAATGTCCTCATTGCTGAAATAAAGTTATGAGATTGACTTGGAAAACTTTTGTAAAAGAGGTTTGAGGTAAAGCTTACACGCATATTCTATTCAAAAAATGTTTTTCAAGTGTAATGTATGAAGGATTGTGAGTTAATTTTTCGTCTCCATGAATCTAAGGTTGGATAGCATTATTTTTATTATTGAGATTGGACGCAGACACACAAACAAGGCGGGGAGCAACTATAAGCCCTACTTTTATCTTTGGAAGATGGCAAGTAAAGTAGGCGGGTGGTTGAGAGAGAGATGCCAAGAGCTTTTGGCATGAGTAGTGTGTGTGGCCGGCAAGAAGGTGGGCTAGGTGAAGATCTTGGGTAGTCGAGCCCCAAGCATGAGGTTTGATGCTTTGGTTTGGTGAGGCATGCATCCATAAGGGTGCGCATGGATGATGGCTGGCACGTTGGGCAAGTGGTTATGCGTTGGTTGAGGTTAGCAAGGGGGATGCGTTGGGAGCTATGCGTCCAAGAGGGCCTATGGGGCTGACGTATGGTGCTATGCGTCGAAGCTAGGTGTCACAATCGCAACTTCGCGTCTCGCTAAACGATTGTGCGGCACTTGTTCTGCCTACGGCACACCGAGTGCCTCTCGTAACCTCCACCCCGTTTCGAGAGAAAATGGTTTTAGAAAACGGGTTAAAGGAAAAGGTTTTCGCAAACGTTTGGAAGCATGTTTGAGAAAATTATAATATGTTATAAGACTAGAAAGCAAAAAGGGACAACAACGGCTTTATAGCTCACAACTCCGGGTATGAGGATTTGATGGTTAGTCACACCCCCATATGGTACATTCTAAACAATTGTGGGATTATCACCCTGCACCTGCAAAGTGGTGAGCGGTCACTTACAAAGAAAAGTACTAGGAAAGTAAACTAACTAGTAAAATAAAGTACATAACATGAAAGCATGATAAAAAGGGGTCAAGGCGGGCATGCAGCCACGGGCAACACGCCCTAGACAAGCATGACCGTGACAGTAGGCGTCCAAGTCTGCCAAAGGGGCTGCGTGCATATATTGAAGAAAGAAGTGAAGGAAGCCGAAAATATTTTTAGTAAGTGAATTCTAGATCATTACGAGGTAAATCGAGTTTAGGAGTTACTTTGTTTATTTGAAAATAAAATAAAATAAAATAAAAATGAAAAAAAAAATGAAAAAGAGAAAGTGGAAGTAAGCCGGCAGCCTGTTTAAGTGTGAAAGCTGAGTTTTCGATCATTTTCTCCATTTTCAAAAGCTTCAACCGACTCCATTTTTCAGCTGAGTGACGAAGGGAGGTAGAAGAAGGAGTCTAGAGAAAATTTGTGTAGAATTCTGGTCGGTTTCGTGGTGAAATTGAAGCTGAAACAGAAGGTCTGGTTGCTGTCGCGCAATCTAAGCAAGGTCTGGTATTTGGAGAATAGCGAGCTGTAGAGATCGAATTTAGGGCTGAAAATTTGAGGTTAGTAAGTTAACTCAATTCGTAACAACTCTTGTGAAGTATGGTTGAGCTAAATATGAAGAGAAACATGTTAAATTTAGGTGGAAGCGACTGATACGGATTTCCTGAGTGATCTGGAGCAGCGCAAAGTAAATTGGAAATACCTGTCGAACGAAGAGGAGTTAAGCTTCGAAATTTTGAGGTAGGCTAGAAAACACATTTTTTTTTCAAGTTTGTAGAAGAAAAAAAGTTTTAATTCAGGCTGGAAATACGACTTTTAACAGATAGAATTGAAAATAGAAGCGAAACAGAAGCAGAATGAGACGGGTATCGCTAGAGAAAGCAACGACACTGAAAATATAAGGGTGAGCAGCGAGACGAGTGTCGCTGGAGGCTTTTTGTCTCACAACTCTCGCTGGGTATCACTGGGTATCACTTGATATCGCTGGTTATCGCTGGTCTTGCTGATCAATTTGTTGGTTTAGTCTCGCTAATGACCTGAATCTCGCTCATTAGTGCACTCTTTTATGAAATGTAGCTTGGTTGAGTATTTCTTTGTGGAATATAGTCTCGGTGATGGTTTTCTTCAAGAATTAGAGTCTCGGTGGTGAATAATGGAAATGTCTAAGGCATATTTGCTATGTAAAAAGGAATTTTAAGGAAATCTAATAAAGAGAAATGTATTGTGTGACTTTGTTAGTGGTAGGTTGGGTGTTTTGAGTGGTTAATACTTGGGCAATGAGCTTTGGGCAAGCCTTGGCATAGTGACCCGTCTGGCTATAGTTGAAGCACACTCCTAAGTTTCGATGGCCACAGTTCAAGCCTTTACCAGTGATTTGCACTTCAACGCCAAGAATTCTGATCATATTTTCTTTTGTTTTTGAAATTTTGTGTGGGCTCCCCAGTCTTTGTTCATCGTTGTCTTCCTCATAGTGAATTTCTAGAATTAATTCTTTTTTAAATTCTTGTCAACGTTTTGAAAGTTGCTCCACGTTTTAAGTCATCTCTCCCAATAAACGTTGGATTTTCTTGACTTCCTTCTTCATTTCTTTCAATATTTTAGGATTAATATTCAAATTGGGTGTTCTTGAATAAGCTTCTTCATCATAATTGTTTTAGGATCAATTATTGAATTTGCTTGAATATTTCTCCGCTTTTCTTGGTCCTTCTCCACAACAAAAATAATAATTTTTGTCCCAAATTATAGTACTTCTTCTATAAAATTTCATTCTGGGATGATTCTTCAAACTTCTTCTCAATCTTCTTGAATTTAAAAGGTTCCCCACAGTTAAGCGTGTGTCATTTGGCAACAAGCACGACTCACGAAGTTCTCTCTTGCAATCGACGTCGCCAAGAGTTTCCTAAACTTCCACCAACGACAATCAACTTGGTCTAGATGGATGGTCTAATACCAAATTGATGTAGCCTAAATGCTAAAAGAGAGAAAAATTTCCAAAAAAACCAATGTCTTTATTATGAATGAGAAACTATCTAATACAAGGAGGGACTCTCTATTGATAAAGAATTACAAGAATCCTAAAAAGATAACTAAAAGAGATTAAAAACTAATTTGGTAACTAAATGTAATTAATCAAGGATTAACCAAGATTAACTTGATTTTAACAAAATATCTCAATCCTATTACATCACAACCGCCACCCCAACCCACCCAACCCCAATTAATTTGGATGACTTTGAGACCCGCAAGAAGAGACAGATAGTTATAAATCGAATGGTGGAGAGAATGAAGATGAAGACCTACTTGGTGATGATGAGTATGATCTTGAAGACTTTAGAATTGTATTTGTGATTGTTTTTGTGTTTCATATTTTTTTAAGGTATTTTATTGACTTCACGTGTTGAACAACTAATATTTAAACTATCTTTTACATTTATATATGCTTCTTTAGGTCCAATTTCTTCCTTTATTGTTAGATTCAAAATTTATTGCTTCTACAAAAGCTTGTATCTTTGGATTGAGCAATAAGATTGTCTTATCATTAGGACATAAGAATGTTGCCAAATGGCCCATCATTAATTTTTTTTTCTTTTTTTTCCTTTTACTTTTTCAAAAGGATATCACACTTTTTATTAAGAAAAGGAAAAGAAACCCACACTCCAAGACACAAGGGTGACAAAAATGCCATTAATAAAATTAACCAAAAAAGTAAACCAAATACATGGTTGAAAATTAATTAATAAAACTTTCCCAACTACGACTAATATCTTGAATAGAAACCCTTTACATCTCATGAGGAAGCCTTTAAAGGAGCTAATTCAAAACTTGCGATTATATCTCATGAGGAAGCCTTTAAAGGAGCTAATTCAAAACTTGCGATTGCGTCTCATGAGGAAGCCTTTAAAGGAGCTAATTCAAAACTTGCGACACACAAACTTCCCTTCAAAAATACATTGATGATTTTGACTGCGTTAGTCCAAAGAAAATAAGCCTTTAAAAAAATAGACTTTTAAGGTCACCTTTACACCAGGTGAAAGGTAATCCACCGATAGTAATATAAAACATGCCCCAGTTGTGTAATAAATTGTGAGAGCCACTTTGAAATTTGCAATCAAATCCTACAATTTGATTGTTGTTAAAAATTGCGTGAGATCCACTACCTTTACTATTATCGTTATTGTTACAGATATGGCACTGTAACAGTACAAAAATCATAAATCTACCCCATTATTGTTACATTTACCTTTACCTTTACCGTTAGGATCAAACAATGACAGTAATAGTAATATGTGATAGATTCATAATTTATGTAAACGCGATAAAAAACAATCAAATTATGTTTGCAATTCAGGCTTATTACAATTCATCCATCAATGAAACATCATTCCAATAATGTCAATTTTCATTATGATTTGGTAAACTTGGCCTAAACAAACACGGACCACATAGAAGCTGCATAACATTACCGCCCATTTTATACATGAAGACCCCATGAATACCAAAGATAAATAATAATTTGAACCAGCACCATCGGAATAAGAAAGGGCCGTGATCGATTCTAATTTTCACTCTTTTATAGATGTATGTATTCTTATAGCCTTCTATACAATTTCCTTTTGCCTTTCGATTCTTTATAACAAGAAAAAAGAAGCTTAACGTTATGGAACCAAACTCACCTTGATCGGGCCTTAGATGTTGTCAATCTGGAAAGTAAAATGGTTATCAATCCATGCATCGTTCTCCAAATGCCTCTCAAAGAAGGAAGCTTCGCCTCTGTTCTTCACAGACAAAACAGATATGCTTCCAGTTCCAAAACGGCCCTAGGCAACAATGGAGCAAACCCATTTCAGATTCTCCATGCATATCTCTGAAAAAGCTAACAAAATGAACTTTTTTTTTCTTTACCAGCTCAGTTTCTGTATCAACAAATATGGAACTAAATTGATATTCCGTTCGAGGAGAATAGATGCCGGGTAGCAAGCTCACATCGTCTTTAACTGTGTTGGTCATTAGCTTTTCAACCATCTCTTCCGCTGAAAGTTCCCTGTTGCCATTTTTGTTTATAAGCTCTCTGAAACTCTGGTCCAGTCGCTGTGCCTAAGCAATTGGGAAATTTTTTGAGCCTCCAAACTAAAGCTACATGACCCAAGCTTTAGCCAACCATTTATTTATATTTTTTCACACTTTCTTTACAGTTTGAATTTGAATATAAAAACAAGGTCCAAGATTGATACCATGTTAAATTACTGCCAAAGAAAATTGAAAAGTCCCTGTTAAATAGCTGCTAAATGCAAAACTCAAGAAGTTATATAGAAACTTCACCAGAGGACATTGAGATATTTCTTTCCTACCTTGGGCCATGGAGAGTCGAGTTGTGCATTTGTGAGGACATGAATGCCGGGGGAAACCTCAGTGACAAGGCTGTCGCTGTCATTTGTTTGTCTGTTGGTGATATAAGACATGGTTTTGGAGGAAATGTCAGCAATTATTAAGTTGAAACCGTTGTACTGGTGTGCTTCCTTTGCAACTTCTTTGGCAAAGTCAAGTGGACTCTTCTGGCTCTGCTAAAACAAAAACACAGGACAATCATCATTCTATGACTCCAAATGCATATTGTCTTGTCAGTTTTGTCAACGTTAACTTACTGTTAGCATTTCACTGAAAAAACTGCGGTGGCAATGGCAAATTATACCCCACAGTAATGTGGACGAGTTTAGTGAAATCCATGGGCAGGATTTCCCTTGCTAACGCCTAATGAAAGAATTCATGTCTAGGAATTTCTAGTTTATGGATATTTTTATAAACACTTCACGAAGATGGTTTTCATATGAAAGGTGGTGTATGTGCTCATTTGGTATCTTCTTCAATTCCTCTCATTTCTATAAGATCATCATCTCACAGAGATCTCAACTAAGTTGTTTAAGTGCTAAAATTCTATCTCTAGTTTTGGAAATTTCAGTTTGGTTTGGTTTGAAGGTTATAAAATGCAGTGCAGGTTCATCTCTCTTGAACTAAGAATATTTAAGATAACTTTGATGTCAGAGCCTCAGAGATCTCTTTAACTATATCTACGTTTCTGGAAGATGATGCTGAGCTTATTACATATATGCACTTCTCTGAAGTAAGTGTAACTATGTCTGTTCTATGTCCTTATTCCCAATAAGGACCATATTTTGCAGTCTCTGATGAGAGAGATAAGGGCAAAGAACTAAACATGTTCTATCTTCAATCTACATCAATCATTAGCTTTTCCTTTAGACTTTTCCTATTCACTAGTACACAGCACAAAGAAAACTAACATGTTCCATCTTCAATCTTCACCCACCTTCAAGAATTCAATCAGCTTTTCCTACTCACTAGTACACAGAACAAACAAAACTAACATGTTTTATCTTCAATCTTAGTTCAACAGTTAAGAATGCAATCAGATATATCCTATTCACTAGGACACAGATTAGCATGTTCTATCTTCAGTCTCCACCCATTATTAGTAATTTCAATCACCTTTTCCTTTTTACTTTCCTTGTTCAATATAGAATTAAACAAACAAAACTAGCATGTTGTAGCTTCAATCATCCTTGTCTATTCACCGGTACACAACACACTAAAACTAAAACCAACAGCTCCTTTCTCACTGGTAAGATTGGTTTGCAATCCTTCCTAACGTCTGCTTGCAGCTGAAGTTCCTGCGCATAATTTTCCTAATGCACAAGTTTGCAGAATTAAGCGACCAAAACAGGTTAATCATTTTCCAGTTTGGTGCCTCTTTTGACTCTCTCAGGTATCAAATCTCGATATCACAACATTGCACAGCAATGATATTTCTAAGTAGTTTTATGAAACTAGTGATACGATACTCAAATTCATCTTACTTTCAAGAAACGAACGGGGAGCTCTCCCCTGCTCTTAGCCTGAGGAAGCGACTGAACTTCCCTGAAATTTGTGATGAATGCAACTCTGCCATTTCTTGAGCAAGCCAGCCACGTCCCACCGGCCAACCCATCTCTTCCGCCCAAAATTTCGCCACATTCCCACCATTCCAGCGGCTTCGTGGGCCTAAACATGTAAAACCAAATCAATTTCACAAAATTTAAAACTATTGATCAATTCCCCCAAGAAAATTAAGGAAACGCCATTAAAATTGGACGGACCTACTGCGATATTCGTCACGGTTTAGCAGAAGGAGTAATGGATATAGCGGGTGAGCTTGCCAGAGAAACGCTGCTATGCACATGACGAATTCGACCCAACAAACTGGAGGTAGAGATTCAACCGACAACCCTACGCGAGGTGGTCCTTCACTTCACAGAAAATCCTCCAACCGCAATCGCCACGGGCTTGGGATCCCGCCGGCATCCATGGCGGCTCGTCGTCCAGGCCCAATGGTAAATTGGTCAAATGGGCATTTCTGAAAATGGGCCCAAAAGAGCTTCAGCATATCCCGGGCAGTTTTTTTCAGTACTGATTACACTGTCACACGTAATTATTTTGAAGGGCTTTCTACAAAGAAGACTTTTTATTATTAGACCTGATTACATTAACGTGTTATTTGTCCCATAAATTTTATGTCTTAATGGGCCACAATGTGTCAGAAAAGTTATTACCCATTTATAATTTTGACCATCCCACTTTCAGTTTTCACATTCTCACATTTAAATTAAATAATTATTATATATGAAAATTGTTTATCCTATCCCAAAAACTCCAACCGTAACTTTTTTTAAAATATTTTTTTAAATAAAAACATATATGGAATAAACTGAATATCTTCCAAAATCATGATTTTCTCTTTGCTTTCTTCTCGGTCCAGCGTTCTTCTTCCTCTCCATCTTCTTCCATTTTTGCATCTCCATCTTCTTCCATTCAGGTTTTCTTGCGTTCCCGTTTTCTTCTTCGTCTCGGACTTCTTCAGTTCCTGCTTTCTTCTCTGTCTCGACTTCCCGTTTCGTTCCACCATTCGCTCACTTAATGTTTCGATTATTACATTCAGTTTCTTCAATTTCACTTGATACGTTATTGAAAATTTGTATTATTGTACAAATCATGGAACATGCAAATGGTTTAGAAGGCTTAAAATCTTTTATGAACTAGCCTCTATTTTCTGCATTCTACATATGTCTCTGTTTTCTGCATTCTACATAGGGTTTGCTGTGGTATACTACGATTCAATGTGGTTTATGGTTTAGTGAAATGTTCAAATATAATTATTCGTTTATTTGTAAAGATGTATTTGACTTCAATATATACTATAGTATATAGGGTTAAATCATGGAGATTTTTTGCTAAATTGTTTACTGCCTTGAGTATATACTATAGTATATGAACTATAATTATTCTATGAATATAACTTGATTTGTATATACTATAAATGTAGTATGAATACAAATAATTTGTTTGATTTGCACATACTTTAGTATATAGTATATAGTTAAGGTATAATATATACTGTGGTATGAATACAATTCATATGATTGGTTACAGTAATGGATTTTAATTTATAACAGTTTAACTTTATCCATTATTTGATAGAATAATGGTTTGTGTGAAACTACCAGTGAAAAAGGAAGAAAGAAGACGAAGCAATCGACTTCTAGGATCAATAAGCATGCCAACATACAAACCAAAAAAGGACAAGACCAATGTCATTAGCCTTTTTTTTTTATGTAAGATTTAATGTATATTATATCAATTATATAAAAAATAGTAAATTATGTCAACGTGATCATTTACTTACCATATTGATTGAATTTGTATAGGATAAGGACACAAGTCAACCACCTAAACGCGTATAAGTAGAGGATAATACTAAAGTGCCTTCATCGTCCGATTTTCATGAAAGCTTATTGGGAGACATGGCAAGTGACTTCATCCCATTAAGAGTAGTACAACCAGGTGAGGACGTTGTAGAGAATGAGGTGGATGATTTGTTTGGAACACAAATAGTTCCATATGGACACAACTTTGAGGAATGGTAAATATTTAATAGTACATAGTGCATATAAACATATATTAACAACAGTGGTTACTAATGTATGTTACATGTAGATTGAGGATATATGTAAAAATGACATTATCGAACTTGACATCATCGAGGAAGAGGATACTGTTAGGAAACACTTGATGAGGTTTATAACATATATACTATTGTTTAATGGATATTAATATGTATTTATGTCATAGTCATAACTATTTCTTTGTGCTGTATTAGGAGATTATATGCGAAGATATTGATGATGCATGGGGCAAGATCATGGGACAACGGATAAAGAGGTTTTTTGCGAACAATCTGAGGTATATATCCAAGGCTTTATATTGATCTATTTGTTGTTATATGTATATATATACACACACTAAAGGGATTCCATTGGGGTATAACAGGATGGTGACAACGTTCCCCTTGAAACTAAGAAGAGGGAACTATTAAAACAGAAAAAGAAAGAAACAAAAAAAAAAGGGTTGATCCAAGGAAACGTGTAAGCAAAGTACATATTTGATCCTACATTACATATAAAGATATGTAAGTTAAATTTGAGGACTGTTTTATTTGTTCTTACGACAATAGGTTGCTGGGAAAACACCACATCGACAAAGTGAACGAACAAAAACATATCAAAACACAACTCCCTATGCGTGAAAAGGTATGGCCTATTATTTTGAAAAAGATAAAAATTAAAGTTTCTATTAAAAAAAAAAATGAACTTTCATTATTAAACTTGCCTTTCTATAGGAAAAAATACTAGCCAAAAGAACAAGGATTGTCAAAAGGAAAGAAAATGTTACTAAGGTATACACTAAAGTTTAGTTGTAAATCATAAAAGTTTGGATTAATATTTAAGTTTAATAACTTAAATCTGTATGGTGTTTCAGACTGGTCATGGGAAAGAAAGGGTGAATTCGATCCCTTATGGTATAAGGGAGGTAAACCGTGTTAATCTAGATAGGCTATATGAGGTAATTATATATGTAACTCTTGGTATATTTGAAATATTCAATAGGTTATAAAATGACCAACTTTTTGGACAAATTACATGATGCACCGTTATTGTTGCCTAGACATAGGTGATCTACTGTACAAAAACTAAATGTTTATTCGAAATACGAGGTCATTCTAACAATAAAGGATAATCTCAGTAGTAAACATTTAGCTAGGTTTGAAAATAGTCTTTTTGGTCCTTTCCTAAACCTCAAAATCAGTAAGTTCCCTAACCAATTGCTATCCCATATCATCCGAAGACAATGTAGTATTACAAAGAAGGATGAATTAACATTTAATTTTGAGGGAAAGATAGTAAAGTTCGGTATAGGTGAATTTGAGAAGATCACAGGACTAAATTGCGGTGAAGTTCCTACATTAGATATGCAAAGGTTTAGAGGAAAGTTTCTAAAAAAATACTTCAATGAGGATCAACTGATTAGGAGAACATAATTGATTGAGATGTTTATAACTAGAGAGTCAGTTAAAAAGAAGAACCGTGTGAAGCTTGCGAAATTGTTGTTCCTAACAAACTTCCTACTAGCAAAACAAATAACAACCAGAGTTGAGATTGATCATATTAAGATGTTGGATGACGAGGTGCAATTTGATGCATATCCATGGGGATGAATTGCATATATGACAACATTGGAATCGATTAAAAAGGCAATTAAGAGTCCAGATCATTGCAAGTGGGGATAGCTAGATTCTCACAAGCATTGATTGTTTGGGCGTTCGAATGCATCCCAAGCTTGTCGGGTCCTTCAATAATCTGTTGTAAAAAAGTATCTGTAGAAATGCCAAGAATGAATAATTGGATAGCAGATATGCATCCTGCATGGAATGACCTAGCAAGGAAAGTGTTGGACAAAAATAATGCAAGTTTTTATGCTTATCTAATATATACACATATTTATTATTTATCTTATATATATCCATGTTCATGTGATGAATCCGAAAATTTATATTTGAATGTTTATTACTTTTAGTTTGAAATATATGAAATGATGGGGAGTGATGAAGATATTGGTGTAAGGGTCAATTATAAAGGTGAAAGTAGTAGAATCAATGAGATGAGGTCAGAATGTAGTATTGTCTCAAAGTATTTCCTAGATTTTCAAGAACTAGTCCTGAGTAAGTTTGCTATGTTGGAGAATAAACTGGACATGTTGGCTGCTGAACTACACAAAAGGAAAAATTGAAAAGATGAAGAAGAAAAAAAATAGAGAAGAAGACAATGATGAAGGCGGGAATGATGATGTAGGAGGATTGGAGGGCGGGTTTGAAGATTTTCAACCACAACAAATGGATGGAGCTAATAATGAACATGAATCAGAACCTGAAAAAGACATGACAGAGAATAATAATGACCATGAGCACCAAGCTGAAGAAGAAATGGAACCCATGAACATAGATGGGGAATCAAATATAAACGAGGTATGACAAAGATGATTTTCTATAGATGAAATAATTATGTTTAGAAATTTAATATTATATTTGATGTTATATTGATATATCTATCAACATGTGTGTGTGAATGTGCATTAAAATAGTTAAGCATATATTGATCGTGGGTGTTATATTGATATATTTATGTTTGAAGGTTGTTGTCTAACATACTAATATATGATTCTAATTGAAAGTATAGAATGTTGAAGGATTATGTTTGAGTTCGACAGTACTTAGTACAAACTTCTTTCTTCAGGTTGATGAAATTGAAAGAAAAACCATGGAGGTATAAATTGTTTATAATTGATTTACCATAAGCTTTAACATATGTTTAGCATTAATTCTTTAATTGAACATAAATTGTAGGGTAAAAAAGAAGAAGACGGAAATGTTTTTTAATTATGATAGCAACACCATTTATATGAATGCTGTAAATGCTTTTTTAGTATATGACAAATTTTCTATATTGATAAGTGTGGATTACTTGATAAATATTCTTCAATATATTTTGTAACAGCTGAGAGGGACTAGTCGATTCGTGGGTAAAAGAACTAATATACCAAGAGGGCATAGGATAGTAATATCTTCAAAATTGATTAGATCACCTTTCACAACCAAATTTGGATAAGTAGATGACAAAGAAAAAGAGAAGAAATTAAAGTTAGAAGACGGTTTTTATGCACCATCCTTTAAACTAATGTCCCAGCTGTAGTTGAACTTTCCTTACATATTAAATTCTAAAACATTGTGAACCACAATTTTGCTATGATGTTTATGGTTTTTTGTTTTGATAAACAACTTTGATATCTATAGACTATGAATCTTATGTAGACATTTTGAATCCATAGACAATTAGCAATAGTTTTGAACACCAAGTTTTGATTCGATAAACTGATCAAAGTGAACTGTCGCATATATTGAATATAGATAATAACAATTATACTATTAACGAATATGAACTGCCAAATATATTAACAACAATTATACTCTTATTGAATATAAATTGCCGCATATATTAACGATAAAAGACCACAATGAATAAAAAAGAAACAATTATACTCTTATCGAATATAAACTGCCCTTTATCGAGTGCATCCGATATTAAAAACAACTTCTAATGTCATCCAATATAAACAATCAAACATATTAGTTGCAGATATTTAATTGTATATAATCGAAAGTTTATTGGTAATATAACAATTATTTTTTGGCAGTATAATTGAAAACATAATGCAAATAACAATACATGAAAAATATATCTTGTCTAACTAAAAAAATCTTTAAAAGATACAAAACATATCAACAAACCTATTGTCTTAGTGAAAATCTGCAACTCTTCTTATTGTGACCTTGTCTTTCGCAACGACTACACTTGACACGCTTCTTAAACTCCATCTGTGAAAGAATTCTCAACTTCTTAGGTCTACCAACTGGACGCTTGCTATTCAGTGGTAGAATATTTATGGAGCTCACATCTTCAGGAACATGCCACGCATGTTGATCACCCAAAGAATTAATTGAATCATTGTATATTGATGAAAGAGTCTTGTTAAGGTAATACGACGACACATAGTCCTTAATAGATAAGTGTTTCTTACTCAATACTGCGCACGCATGTGAGCACGGGATCTGCAAAATATTCCACATCCTGCAACTGCAACTTCTGGAAGGCAAGTGTACATCATGTTGAAATATTTCATCCAATACTTGATATTACATATTGTTTACTACATTAACCTGTAATGATAAAAGGTGTAAATATGTATATGGACAATAAACAAATGATTATTGATTATGTACTTACTTGCATTGTTCTTCCTTTGTCAATTTCTTCTCCTAAAAGTCGCTCAGTTGATTTAGTAAAATCAGTGACTTAATAGTTAGCTTCATTTCTTCTATCATGGAACCATTGTTGCATTATCGTCCTTAAAGCTTCAAGCGTGGATGTAATCGGCAATCCCCTCGCGTCTAAAATTGCTGAATTAAGACTTTCTAATATGTTTGTTGTCATTATCAAATATCTACTACGAGGTGAATATGCACAGGATCATCTAAAATAGCCAATTGATTCTAACTCATCGAGTATGCCACGTGCATTAGATTTCAACTGACGCATCTGAATTTCAAAATCCACAATGTTGAAAGCTTTTGGACATAAGAAAATTATGGAGTCTATGAGCTTCCCCTTGTATCTAGGCTTGATATTTCTATGCAAATGTACCATACATATGCAATAGTAGGCATTAGGGATTACAAGCTCAATTGCTTTCACTATGCTCTTATGTTTGTCAGAGACAATAACAATGTCATTCCGATAACCAATAATCCTTCTTAATTGGCTCAAAAACCATTGCCATGAAACGTCATTTTCGTAATCAACCACGCAAAATGCTAAAGGGAATATTTGTTCATTTGCATTTGGATTGCAAGTAGTTAACAGTATCCCACCTTACTTGTTCTACATAACAGTACTATCAAAAGATATTACTGGGCGAAAATGTTTCCAACTAGAAATATATGCAGATAATGACATGAAAAAATATAAAAATCTCCCTTGTTCGTCAACCTTATATTCAACAATTGAACCTACAACAACGAATTTAAATATAAACTATATAAACTTAAAAATAAATTATGGTTTATATATCAACTATTCTCCTACAATATTACTAACACGTACAATACATAGCTGAGGTACTTGGGTTTCTGGCAGCGAGCATGTAAGCAAATGATGAAATCTATTGGTAAGATTTTTCCGTGAACCACAGATTTTGTTAATGGCAGCTTCCCAAGCACGCCAAGCTTTCATGTAACAAATATTCAAACCATGCTCCGTATGTATATAGTGAACAATATCTTTTGGAGTACTCAACTGTCTGCCGTCAATGTTAATCTTCTTCTTTATGCAATCTTTTATCATCAAAAAAGTAGTATGCTGATAAGCACTTGAAAAGTGCTTTCTATTCTCTCAAATTAAGGGATTTTATATTAGATTTCACTTGTTTTCTAGTGGTTTTCATATTAAAATGAGGAAAATTAGAAGAAAAGACCAAAAGATCAAAACTGAGCAAGAATACGGTGAAAAAGAGAAGAAAATAACAAAGTTGTCATATGAGAAAATGAGAAAAATTGAAAATTTTGGAGCTTTCAAAGTTAATGGGAATGTTGTTTATGGTTGTGTGCTTTGATGTTGATTGCCCATGATGAAATTCGAATTTGCGTAATAGATGACTTATTGTGGAAATAGAATAACATTATCTTGAGTTAAATTCACTTAAGTCCCTCTTAAAATCTCCCATATTCTTGAGCACGTAGCCACTTTAATTTAGAATCTTTGACTAAAAAAAGGATTAAGTTGGCTGCATTTGGTTGTCACTCCAAAAGGCCCCACCAGTTAGAGAGTGGAAATGCATGATAGTTTGTAATTTTAGACTAAGGAAAAATAATAGAATATACATGCCTTTGAAAAAAAAAGAAGAAGTGCACACAAAAGTATACAAGCTTTATTTGCCTATCTTTTTAAATGTTAAACTTATAATGAGTATGCATGGATGAGGGCAAAAAGAGCCGCCTTTGCTGTGATCAGTAAGGAGGCTTGGGAATTGACTAGGTACGAGTTTCTATAGTGAATGTGTGAAAGCTAGTGCCCCTAGGTAAAAGAATGCAAGTTTAGGGCCCATGAAAAAACATATATTTATATATGATTGAAAGACACCTTAGTAGACATATTACTCACTTGAAATGTATGAATGTTTGAAGATTGGTGCATGAGCTAGAGTAGGGGAAAAACTAAAGAAGCTCTCTTAAGTCCTAATTTGAGTTCTAGCATTTTAAATTGAAGGAGGCTTGCACACACACACATGGGAGATAGCAAGATTTGGCCTTGAATGATTATAACAATATATATATATACTTGCATATTTCTACTTAAGCTCTAAATGTTATTCTCTGAGATACGAGTCAATTGCACACTTCTTTATCTAAACTTCCTATTATTTGATTTTATTCTTTGCTCGAGACTAGCAAATCTTTAAGTTTGGGGTGGTGATAAGCATTTGAAAAGTGCTTTATATTCTCTCAAATTAAGGGAGCTTATATTAGATTTCACTTGTTTGCTAGTAGTTTTCAGGTTAAAATGAGGAAAATTAGAAGAAAAACCTATTAGATTTCACTTGTTTGCTAGTGGTTTTCAGGTTAAAATGAGGAAAATTAGAAGAAAAGACCAAAAGATCAAAACTGAGCAAGAATACAGTGAAAAAGAGAAGAAAATAACAAAGTTGCCATATGAGAAAATAGGGTAGCGCCACAGCTCTAAAACCCGATAGCAGGTCTGCGCAACACAACCACAACGTCGCGGTGCCTTCCTTTTTTGTAAAAATTGTATTTTGGAAAGTTTTCTTGGGCGACCAACTCTATAAATTTGGGGGTTTTCAGCAACCCTAATCAATTAAAGCATGAAATTACAGACCTAATAACTTGTAGAAATACAAGTTATTATTGCTTTTATCTTAGAAAAATAGAGAATAAATAGAGAATCATGCGGTAGTTTGTGTTGAATTCTATTGATAAATCTTCTTATGCATTCTACTCTTGTTAATTGATGAAGATAATTGTTTTGAAGATTTCTAAGCCTAAAACGCATGTTTTAACTTCGGAACGCAAGCAATCAGTGGATGCGCTGACAACCGCTCAACGCAAGATGATGCGTTAGTAACATATGGATGCGTCGACATAAGTGAATGCATGAACCCAAGTTCTCCATGGATGAATAATGACCAGAAACGCAAGGCAACGGAAAATCAGATCAGAATCTTGAGAGATTGTCGGAAAGATTAGCATGCATGATCTGTGGCTAACGTGGTGGATCTAAATTGAACCAAGAATTAGGCAATTAGGGGAGATAGACGCACGACATCAATTGCGCCTCCAATCACGTAGATTTGTCACTGATTACGAACGCAGCCTCTATAAAAGGGTAGACCTGTAAGCTGAAAAGGTGTTGTTGATTCTCGGAAGAATTCCTAAGTGACAGCAGAGTTCTCTCCAAAAGACAACCGGAGACGAATAGCTCTAGAGTGAAGAGTCTTCCCTCCGCCTGACCACTTCACAGCAAAACTTCACGCTTCCATTTCGGCGACTCAAGACATTGAAACTTTTCCTGCTTTCTATCTTTTTTCTAGCTTTGATTTTAGATTTGTTATCAAGACATTGTACTGTCTAAAATTTTATTTCGTTCATTAATCTACAATTCTCCCATGTCTATCCATTTCTCTAGACTTTCCGCTTATTACTTTGAATCCATGAGTAACTAGTCTTTCAAGGGTCACGGGTGGCGTTAGCATCTAAATAAGAACCATAGTGTAACTATTGTATCTTGTCAATTGTAATCTTAATCTGATATTTATGTCCATCTAGCTAATCGATATAAGTAGTAATAACAGACTGCTCGAGAGAGTAAGTGATTGTGGAACTCAATTGACAAGGCTAAGAAGTGTTACCTAGACATATGAATAACCTTGGTACTTAACACTCTCCTATGCGGTATAGAGATATAACGTATAGCGGCTGACAACCGGGAGAAGAATCGCAAGTATGAATAGACTATCACTATGCATTTCTAATTTTAGATATTAACTAACCCGAACCCTGTTTTTGTCCATTCATTTAATCCACTTAGCTGAACTTTCTGTGTCGCATACCTTACCATCCACCACCTTTTAATCTAGTGTACATGTTATCGCTTTCTTTAGTTAAACGCATAGTCGCTTTCTTTAATTAGACGCATCCCTTGTTAAATATTTTTTGTTACCACTCCAACTCAATTAATCCAACGAATTTTAGAATCAGCATAGTCCCTGTGTTCGACCTCGGACTCACCGAGTAAACCTATTTCTTTGCTTATACTTGGGTTAAGAATAGGAAAACTTGACAGACTAGAAATGCATAGTAGTAAGCTTAAAAATAAAGATAAATGCATAGCAAGTTTTTGACACTTTAGCATGTCAAACGCAACAAGACCAAAAGAGTCATAAGAAGGAGAGAATTGAGCGAGAGTTCATAAAAGAGTTCAAAGAGTGAGTTAGTTGCAAGGAAGAGGTAAAGAGTTCGAGAGAGTCATGGTGCCATTCAAGTTCCGACGTGAAAGCCAAGGAGATTGTGACGGTGCTACCTCAATCAGGAGCCCTTTTTCAGTAGAGTTTTCCTTTCTTTACACTCTTTCTTTGTTTATATTGTTTGAACATGTTGCTTCACGCTATGAGTGACTAAACTCTTTAGTTTTAGGGTTTTGATGAATTGTTTATGAATTCATGTTGATATTGTAGACTTTCTTGATTTTGTTGAAATGATTATGCTTTTCATTGTTATTGTGTTTAATTCTTGAGGATTGGCCACCTTCACATGTTAGGTTAGATGTATGATTGAGAGAATGTATGTTTAACTTGATCTATAACAATGAATTATTGTTAATCTATCACGAGAGTAGTTAGGTTGACAATAAAAGTTGTTAAAAGACTATTCTTAATGCCATGTAATTTGTATTGGTTTCAAGATATTAGTAATCAATCAAGTTGCATGAGAAAGGGTTGTGTTTGAGAGAAAATAACTTGGAATTAAGTTTCTCAACTTAGGCATATGAAGTACAATAAAATCCATGTATTCTATAATATTGCATGATGAAATAAACAAGGATACATTATCCTAGAACTCTCTTTGACTCTTATGTTTCTCACTTTATTACTTTCCTTATTTAGTTCATAATTCACAATTTCAATTCCAATCCTCAAATAAAATTGATTCAACTCTTCTACAATGGATTAGCAAGCTCAATCAAATCTATTCTAGATGCAACCGCTGGAGGCTCAATTTTTTCAAAGAATGCTCAAGAGGTGTATACCATACTAGAAGACTTGGCCACTACATCGTACAATTGGCCATGTGAATGGTCTTCTCTAATCATCCCCAAAACCACCGGTCGATATGAGATGGACGAGGTAAGTTCTCTAAAAGCTCAATTGGCTTCTCTCACTAATGCTTTATCTAAATTGTCTCAAGGAAGCCAAGCTCAAGCAAGTCCACCATCAACCATCAATAGCTTCCCTTGCAGCCATGACAAATCAACAAGAGCCAAGTGAGTTTGAAGTGGCCAATTATGTAGATAGAGGACAATACCGAGGTCAACAACAACTCCGGACTCACTATCATCCCAACTTGAGGAATCACGAGAACTTCTCATATACCAACAACAAGAATGTGTTGCAAGCACCTCAAGGATTCAATGGAGCAGGGAATGTAAAGACATCATCACTAGAGGACATAATGCTTGACTTTGTCAAAGAGTCAAGATCAAGGACAACCACATTGGAGAATTCGGTCCAAGCTATTGCAAGCACCATTCAAAGCCAAGGTAAGGCACTTCAAAACGTGGAGGTTCAACTTAGTCAAATGGCCACTTCCCTCCAAACAATGCAAAAGGGTAAGTTCCTTAGTTGCCCCAAGAGAAACCCAAAGGAGGAATGCAAGGCCGTGACTTTAAGGAGTGGAAAAAAGATCTCCACTCTCTTGATCAATGATGAAGATGAGCTTTCACAAGAAGAGAATGAAGCCATCATGGAGGATGTTCCACTAAAAGAGAGTGCATCTAAGGAAAATGAGAAATCAAAGTCAAACATAACGAGTACTTCTAACTCTACTTCTTTTATCCCTAATACATTACCTTTTCCTCAAAGATTTTAAAAGAAAAAGATTGATGCTTAATTTTCTAAGTTCTTAGACATTCAAAAAGTTGAAAATTAACCTTCCTTTTGCAGAGGCATTAGAACAAATGCCTAAGTATGCCAAGTTCATGAAGGATGTGTTGTCTAAGAAGAAAGGTATGGAGGCTATGAAATGGTTGCACTAACCAAAGAATGTAGTGCGGCACTACAAAGGAAATTGCCTCCAAAACTAAAGGATCCAAGGAGTTTCTCTATTCCTTGTTATTTAGGCAATAATTCGGTTACTAAAGCACTTTGTGATCTTGGAGCTTCAATTAACTTAATGCCTTTATCCATGTTTAAGAACCTCAAGGGTGGAGAGGTGCAACCAACTACCATATCCTTACTTTTGGCCGATCGATCCTTTGTTCATTCCTACGGCATTGTGGAGGACGTCTTCGTCAAGGTAGACAAGTTTATCTTCCCGATGGACTTTGTGATATTAGACATGGAGGAAGATGCCTAAGTCCCCATAATCCTTAGGAGACCTTTTCTGGCTACTGGAAGGGCCCTCATTGATGTGCAAGATGAAAAACTCACATTCTGCTTTAACAATGAAGAGGTAACATTTGACATTTATAAAACACGTAAGCATCCGGATGTAGAAAGGTATGAGCATCATGAGCCAAGCACAAAGGTAACATCGCCTCTCTCTTCTAGTAAGAACTCTATGCATGATAAGCCTCCTTTGAATGGTAAGACTAATGGCATGCTTGATGTTAAAGTAGAAAATCCTATGAAGCATGTTTTTAGTTGTGATAATTCTCTTAGTTCTTCTTGCATGCCTCCAAAACCTATAATGAATGATGAACAAATCATGGAGAAGCATGTTAAAAATGAAGTGGTAAGTCCTGTAAAATCTAAGAATGATGACTCCTTAATGATACTTGACTACACTAGAAAAGATGATGTCGAACTTGAGAATGATTTGTTTGCTAACTGACTCTTTTATCACCGAAAAAGTAGCCTGCCTATGTCCAGATAGCACAATGTCTAAAGAGCACGAGTGCTCATTGTCAAACCGAATAATAATCCATGTAGAATTTTCGTCGTCCCCAATCGAACGAGTACAAAGAGACCATTGACATTTATCAACAACACAACTTAGTACAAGTACTTTCCTGCTCGATTTATCAGTCTTGTATTGAAAGTTATCCCTAATTGCAATCACTTGCACACCATTCAACAACATACTCTTTGACAAGAACATGTCATCTATCTTAAGTTGGAAATTAGGTGTAATTTATTCATATCAATTGTTTGGTAAAAACGACCACATTCATCGTGACTAATGCTAATATCTTCAATGGGATGTCTATTACCAATAAATAATGATAATGTGCTTCTAGAGTCAATAATCAACGAACAATACTTTTCAACACCACTAGAAATAAGGTGAAACAACCATTTCACATCATTATCTTTTGAAATAATGACGTCTTTCTTTATAAAAATCCTTCGATCCAATACAAGCATAAATGTTAACATTCTCAAAATTGATTGTACTATATGTTTTCTCCAAAACCAACTGTTGCAATTCAACAAATGGTATTCCTGAATGTAAAGCTATTTCAGCTACTTTTAGTTGACCATATAGAATGGGGACAATATTTGATCCTAAAAAAAAAAATGATGTTTTATAAGGCACAATATAATTATTCTGTAATTAATTATATACAGAAGAATATATTACATATACGTTTCGGTGGAGTTTCTAAAATATAATAACAATAACTAAGATATGTAAATGCAGTATATATAACCTGCCATATATATCATAAGGTATATATATACCAAGGAACATATTGTAATACCCTATCTCTGAACCTAGGTACTTAAGATGGCTAGTAAGAAAAGAAGTAAGACAAGAATAGTGGAGCTAAGATTATAAGTATGTGGAGTTAGGAAATTCTTAAGACAGAAAAGTTATGTTTGCGGAATTGCTGAATTATTAGCCAAGAAATTTTATGCGTTGAGATGAATGGAAGGAGGAAAAGTGAATTGTAAGCTGGAGTTTTGGGTTAAAAAGAGGGCATTAAGAAGTTTGGAAAGAATTATGTTAGGTGATTATGAATGGCAAGGTGATCTAAGGACTTAGGAAATCTTTCGAATGTGTCAACTATGTTTGGGAAGTATCACTATGCGATAAGAAGACTAGTTGGACGCATAGTATTAGGAAAAAAATGGATATTTCACTAAGAGTGAGAATGAAGGATTGAAGGCGTAGTTGGGAATTAGATATAAATTAGATGTATCTTTGGAACATAATCAGGTTGACGCATAGATGGTAAAGCATGAACGCATGGTACTTTAATTTGGAAGGAATTTGATATTGAAGTTTGGAAAAGGAAAACGAGAATTAGGAAGAAGAGCAAATCGCATGGCTCACACTTAGTCTTGGAAATTAATAAGTTATGAGAATAGTTTTGGAGGATGTTAAGCTAGAAAGATAAGAGAAGCCAAAGAACCTTAAGGCATGAACAACATGCGTTGAAAGTTTATTATGCGTTAGTAAGGATTAATGTGTTGGTAAAGAAGTCTTCGGGTATATCATAGCAAACGCAGATAAGATCATCAAGTATTCAAGGTAGCTATGATTGAAGGTTGCTATGCGTTGAAGGTGGCTACCATGGGTTGTTAAGGCTATGCATTGAGGAGCTTAACTCCATGATAAAATGGAAATGTAACCTTGATTTTGGGTAAACGCATAGGAAGTAGTTAAGGAAGGAAATGTAGCTTTGGCGAAGGTAAGATGTATAAGCAAAAAAAGAATAAAGTTAAGTCATGCAATGCTGGAAAGAAATCTAAGTCTCTAAAAGGAAGGATAAACGCATAAGGAGAAACCGAGGGAAGAATACTATTGCAAACTGAGTAACGCATAGACTTCTATCGAGGGATGTTCTCGAGTGTTGGATAAATTAGAAGGTTGAGAAGTAAGCTTAAAGACTGGGAGCAGGAGGTAGACGCATACTAATTTATCAAAAGAGAAATAGTTAAGTACAAGGACACATAGAGAGATAATCAAGAAATCCTCAAGGATAGGAGGAAGGTCATGGACGCAGAACAAAGTAAAGGTAAACACAAAGAGTACAAACGCATAAAGGAAGGTCTTGAGTTGGATTTGGTTATCAAGGGTAAACCACATTGTCGGATGTGTTATCACACAGGAGAAGGACTTGTAGCTAAGATTGGACATAAGGGAAGAGAGTTGGATGCATGGTATTATGCAGTAAGGTACAAACACATACTAGTGTGCGTTTGAGACATTGACGCCTAGTAGTATGCGGTGGAGAAATGGGGTCAAAGGTAGTATGGTAGAGAGTAAGGGAAGAAAGTAACGAAGCTAAAACCTGAAAGAGAATTAAATAGGCGCATAGGGGACACTATGTTGGATGAATAGTTTGTATATTGGAATAAGTTGGACACATAAGATAAATTGGTAAAGGTTGCATGGGTTCATTTGGAACTTAACACCTCACATGGAGGAGGTGTCAAGATTGCATGTTGGATATGTCATGCAGCGTGACAGATGACAAACAAGTGGCAAAAAGAGAAGAGAAGTGAGATGGAAAGCACTCTATTCCAAAGCTATAAGTAGGACCTTAAGGGAAGAAGAGCAAGGGAAAGGATCCAAAAAGTCGGGCTTCTGAGAGGAAGCAGGAGAAAGCTATCTCCCTGCGTTCAAGTTAGACCTAGCGTCCAAGAGAGGTTGACGCATCCAAAAGGGAAGCAAGAAGAGTTATTTGTTGAGCTACACCTTGCGTTTGCTGTCAACCTTGCGTTCAAGGAGCAAGGTTGCGTCCAACTAAGCTGTTAGAAAAGGAAAACAGCTACCTTACGGTTTTAGAGTCTCAAGCCTTGCATTCAAGGAGCTCGGGAAAGCAGAATTTGAAGGAAAAAGAAGGAATTCATTAAGCGTTTTTGTGAGTGACACTTTCCTTTATTTGAAAATGATTTATTAGAAATGTTGTTTTGGTTTTTCTTATAAGCTGTGGTTTGATGATAAATTGTTTACTCGAAAAGCGTGATGAATGATTATATTATTTATGAGGCATGTTATCTGTTTGCTATAAAAGGTTGAAATACATATTTGTGAGATATTATTTATGAAAGATTTCTCTATGAACTGATTATGGACATTACGATACATGATAGCTTAGTGCTGAGGGACCACGAGTGAAGGGACTTGAGCAGTGGATTGATATGGAACCCAGTGCCGGGGGACCACATGAGAAGGTATATGGGAACTCCGATATAGTGAAACTCAGTGCCGAGAGACAATATGAGAAGACACTTGAGGGTTTGAAATGCCGAGAAACGATATGTGAAGGCATTTGTTCCGAGGGAAATGATTGAGAAACTAAGTAGGTTTTCTATATAATTTTTCTAAAACGATTTTATATGATTTGGGATGGATTTATGTGATTTGACAAAGTTGTCGGGAAATATGATTTTGCTGAAGTGACGTATTGAATCCTTGTTTTATGCGTAACATATTTAACATGCATGTTTTTGAATAAAAGTTAGTTTTATAAAACTAGTCACTCACGGGGCTTTAGCTCACGCTTTCCCATGTTTTTCTATTTTCCAAGTAGCGAGCGAGTTCTGAATGCTTTGCCTACGTAAGAACCTTGTCTGAGTCGTCTTTAGTGTTAGTGGTTGGACAGTGAACCTTACAGAGGAGTCAAGGTTGTTGTCTTCACATCTTCTCTCGGATTATGAAGGATAATCTGGGAGGGGATGTGACACATATATTCCAATATATCTGTACTAGTACAGACTATAACACCACACTTCGATTAAAAAGTGAAAATGCCTTACATAAGATAACTTACCCATACCAATACAGAGGAGTCCTCGATTCTGCATATTTTTGAATATAAATGTTCAGAATATTGTGATGACTGCAAATACTAAAAAAACCAGCGGAAATGAAATGAAAATGGAGCTTGAATGTTAACGAGAATGGTAGATGTAAGAATGGTATGAAATAATTGTTTATTATGGGAGTTAACAAGGATATAATCTACTGGACATGGGGATAGAAACATTAATTATAATCCCTACAATTGTGGAAACGTGTATTCATTATGCATGCCATAAATAAAGAACACAATAGATTAAATATCAAAAGGTATATTAATATATGATGCATACCAAAAATAGATGTCGAAATTCAATAATGATAAATGTGATATTAAGTAGGATCCGTTGAGGTCATTTTTGTCCAAAATCCATATAAATTTTCTAAGTTGAAATAATTCAAAAAAGAAGTCCATTTGTAAAATATATAGGTTGAAGAGTATTTTTCTTGTAAATCTTCCTATTTTGAATTGTAGCAAAATGGTCGTAAATGTATCCATATTTGTTTAATCTAAAATTGCCCTTAACAAATCTTTTAATTACATTGTAATTAATCCAACAATTTAGTTAATTATACCATAACTAATTTATCAAACTTCCAATTTTGGTTGTTTTGTTTTCAAATATTCAATATGGATGGATTTCCTCTTTTTATGTAGATATTTTGGCATTAATTTTAATTTTTAGTTTGACAATCCTCCAAATTCATATATAAAGAACTTTGTATCTTCAAATTTTGATTTGAATTTTGAAATCTCATATTATATTACTTTTCATGAATCTCTTTTATGTTAAAGCTAACTAAATCATACGATTTTAAGAATGTTTTGATCAATATCTTTATTATAATTGGTTTTAAACAACTTAAAAATTGTTTTGATAATTATGTTTAATAGAATTTCATTTTAAACATGGGGAAGGGTAGATCTATCTCATATCTCACTAATTCTTCTTATTTTTAAATTTGGTTTTATCATTATATTTATTATAATTTTGTTTTAAATATGAAAGTATTTAGTTATTAGACTACAAAATGACCATAGTCAACTCTCAATATAATTAAGTATCCATTAGTTCTTTCATTATCCTTAATCTTTCCCATTCCTATACTAATCAACAATTAAGGCTTTTGTTAGATAGTATGTAGGATTGATAGCACCATAAAAGTGTTATTTTCCCTAGCTTAATTTGGGATCATTCATGGATTTTATGTGTTTATTATGCTATTTTATAGGTATTGAGCAACTAAAAGGTAAACGGACCACCAGAGTCGAAACGAGACAAAAACGAACCAAAACGGAGCTCCAAAGCATCAACTATGAAGAGAGAGGAGAAAATGTCCAAAATGTCCAAAATGCCCATATGGAGCATCCCTACCCTGTGCGCCTTCTACCTAGAGCATAACAATGCTCTCCTCTTTTTATAAAAGAAACTTTAGCCGATTTTAAGGGGGTATCACAATTCTCTCCATGCTTTTCAGCTTCTAACCTAATTTTCTCCTCGCCTCTTCTTCTTCCCATAATAATTCTTCATTCTTGGGTGTATTTGATGATTGTAAAGCTTATCTTGGATCGATCTCGTGACTAAGGGTGAGTTGCTAGCTAGGTTTAGGTGAAACTTATGGATCAATCATGAGGATTTTTGTTCTTAATCCATTTTTGTTCTTTGATTTTTTTGTGGTTGTTCAATGCATTTAAATTTCTATGCTTAGATGTATGATAGGTTTGATCAACCTTCATTCATTCTTTGATTGCTAAAGATTAGGAATGCTCTTGTTGGGTTTTCTGTCCTAAAACTCATTGTTTGTAATTTATAGATTTTATTTTTAATAAAGGTGTTATTGAGGTTTATCTAATAAAGTCGTTATTGAATATGTGAATTGCATTTAAATCCAATAAACTAAGAACCCATGAGTATATGGTGAATGCTTAGACTTTATATGATAAAAGTGGATCAAGTTTAAGTAATAGTCAAAATGGTCTATAGTATATGGATAAAAATTGGGTACTTTATCTTGAGAACATTATGGATACGACCCATTTAGTATCTGATACAAACGATGTGATCCTAAATCGTTCATGTAGAGACATGTGAGTGGGGGTCTCCTATGTAATGAGTTTGCATAAGACTGGACTGAGAAATATTCTTGTTTACTTTATAACACCGTTTACTGTTAAAACTGATTATTTCAACTTGGTAAACTAAGTAACTCAATAGTAATCCTAAACTAACTATGAACCCTGTTTGTTTGAGATTATCCTTTAACCTAGTAGTTAACGAATATTAATTAACTAGGTTAAAGAGCTTAAACTGGTTAATTTCGAATTGTTGGAGCTCATGATCTATAGGTCCATTAGATCCCCTTGTTAGCTCGTGGATTGAACCTTAGAACAATATATTGAGACAATTTGAAGTCTTCAAATTTAGAAAATGGAGCATTTTATGGTTTATTCGTATAATTATGAATTAGATAAAATTGGAGTGTCTAAGATATTTAAATAATGATTTAAATATCGATCGGATGAATAGAGATTCACTGAATCGAAGATTGACGGAACGAGTGCAAAACTAATTTAATATAATTAATTAAATTGTTTAATATTATTATTTAAATTAATTATATATATTAAATTAATATTTAATTAATTTGTGAAATTAATTAAAATAAGAAAATTGGAACTTCCAATTTTTGAATAAAAAGGATAAGGTGTTTCATTCTACTTCTTCTTCCTCCACCTCTTCCTTTTTCTTTGTCTTAATGACTAAGATTTATGAGTCAATTTCTTAGCTAAGAAGTTTACCGAAGCATCTTCTATAAATAGGAGAAAAATTGATTTAAAAAAAGAGAGGAGAGGAAGGTTTTTGTTTCAATTTTGCTGAAAAATGAAGAAAACCCACAACTCTCAAAAGTGTGAGTTTTCTCTCAAATTTGCTCAAAAAAAAAATATCAATATTCGGATCCCACCATCTGTTCCAAGGCTCGAGAATAACAAGGAAACTCTAGTGGTGGTCCGTGAATAGTTCGTGATTAGTTTTTGGAGGTTCTTGGAGACAATTTTGAGCTACAACAAGTAAGTGTTACTTCCTTTGTATTTCAATTCTTCCAAGCATGTTTTTCCTTTAAATTGATGTAATTAGAGTGTTTTGCATCCGTTTTTCTTCTGCTGCATGTTTTTGAACTCCAATAATTGGTATTAGGGCATGTTTGAAGCATTCAGTATACATTAATTTGAGGTTGGTGGATGCAATTTCATGAGATGAATGTTGTGGTTGCTAAAGTTGGGCTTGAACTTGTTTTGGCATCTAATTTAGCTTTAATTTGTTGTAATAATTGTAATTGGCCTCTTGTTTATAGTCTTTAATGTGTGAAAAAGGGTCTGTAATTTTGTTGGAGTCATTAGAATTGATTCTAGGTTGAAATTTGGAGAAAAATCAACCTAGATCGAAGAAATTGAGCATTCTGCCAAATTTCCTGTAAAGTTTTGCTAGTTCACTTTTTCCTGGTAAGTTCTGTCGATTTAATTTTTCAGGTAAGTTTCGATATGGTTTCTCGATAAGTTCTAGCGGTTCAACTTCCCAGAAAGGCTCATGCCTTTGTTTCCCAATAAGTTCTGCCGGTTTGTTCCCGGTAACTTTTGCCAGTTCAGCACTTGAAAGTTTGACTTTCCAGATAAGTTGACCTTTCCCGATAAGTTTCGCCAGTTCATGTCTGAAAGTTTGAATTTCCCGATCAATTGACTTTTTTTTGGTAAGTTCAGCTGGTCAATCCCTGAAAGTTTGACTTTTCTGGTAAGTTTGACTTCCCAGTAAGTTTTGTTGACTTTCTCATAAAGTTACGTTGACGTTTCCCGGTAAGTTTGCCCATTATGAAGTTTGACTTCCCGGTAAGTTTCGTTGACTTTCGCGTAAAGTTCTGTTGACTTTTCCTTGTAAGTTGATTTTCGCCATAAAGTTTCTTTTTCCGAGAGAATTCTTGACAGCTCCTGAACAGTTAGGTGGTCCGGTTCGACCTTTTTCCAGCCTGTTCAGCCCTGTTTTCAACATTTTTTGGTCCGATTCAAGAGGTTTGAAGCTGGTTCAGTTTGATTTAAAGGGGTCGGGAGCAGTTTGAGTAGTTTTTCAATTACAATTGTAACAAATCAGCTGTTTTAAGCCAATTAGATGCCAAAATCGTTTTATCACTTAGACATCATAGGTTAAATCCAGTATAAGAGTTATACTTGGATAAATTGCCTAGACTTAGATTATATTTATTTAGCCGAGATATAACTAAATAAGAATACCCAATATTCCAAATTAGAACACTTCAGTGGGAGAATTGTATATGTGATATGCTAGCTCTCAAGTTCCTAAGAGTTCACACTGTAAGATTCATGTTAGGCTTCACGTCACCCTAGGAGTAAACTCTAGTCGGAGAGTGTTAGCATGAGTTAATAACAAGGTGAATAGGGGAAGTAGTTCATAGTAAGTGGGTGAAGGAAGTGTGTCTACACATCCTACGGTCTCTTCTATTAGGTCACATCGTGAGATTCCCATGATGCACTTGCAAGTCATTTCCAAACATGACACTACCAATCGGAGGGTTTGTATCATTGGATTCGAAACACTATGAACTCCAGAAATGGATAGGGTTTCTTAGATCCGTCTTCAACATTCTCTTTCCCTTGAAAGGTTGTTGATATCGATCTCTAGAATCTGAAAATGGCAGGTATACACTTACAAAATATACAGTGTTAGTAAGTATTTTGACCAAATAAATGATAACCCAATACTATAGGAATAAGAGTTATTATGGTATTAGTGTAAAGAATGTCTTGATTTAGTGAAGGAGTAATTGATTGCCCCTCAATAGCATTTATTCTAAATCACTAAAGTTTCATTGCAAGAGAAATAATCTATGGGTATATTATTACTTGCTAAAACTTGACTGGATTACTCTTCTATAGCATATCACTAAATTGAAAAATTATTTTTCCAGCAATGTCGAATTTGTTCATTCAATTGCATGCTTCCAGAAAAAAAAAGAAAAATTAACGAGGATAATTTCAATACTTGGAAATCAAATTTGAACACTATACTAGTTGTGGATGATCTTAGGTTTATTTTAACAGAGAAATGTCCTCTAGTTTCTAGCTTAATAGTAAGCCGAAATATTCGAAATATTATAACTAAGTCTGGAACTTCTTCTTTAAAAGGTATGAAGAAGAAGGGAAAAACTCCTCCAAGTCTCAATAGCAAGAAAACAATTCCAGATAAAGGAAAATGTTTCCATTGTAACGAGGATAGGCTTTTGGAAAGAAACTGTCCGAAATTTCTTGTTAAGAGATAGGCTGAAAAAGAAAAACAAAGTAAATGTGATTTACTAGTTATTAAAATATGTTTAGTGGAGAATGATAATTCTACCTGGATACTTGATTCAGGAGCCACTAATCATGTTTGTTCTTATTCTAGAAAAAAATCGGTTCCTGAAAACAGCTTGAATATGGTGAGATAACTCTTAAAGTTGGATCAAGGGAGATTATCTTAGCCAAAGCAGTGAGAGATATGAAGTTGTTTTTTTGGAGATAGATACATTTTATATGAAGTGTACTTTATGTTCCTAAATGTAGTGGGAATTTAATATCTATCTCATGTTTGTTAGAACATGTATATAAAATATCTTTTGAAGTTAATGAAGCTTTCATTAGTAAAAGAGGTATCAATATTTGTTTTACAACATGAGAAAACAACTTATATAAGTTAACCTACCAAAGTAAAATCTATTTTAAATATAGAGATGTTTAAAACAGCTAATACACAAAATAAAAGCCAAAAAGTTTCTTCAAATGCCTATCTTTGGCATTTAAGACTTGGCCACATTAATCTTAATAGGATTGGGAGATTGGTTAAAAGTGGACATCTAAATCAGTTAGAGGATAATTCTTTACCTCCATGTGAGTCTTGTCTTGAAGGTAAGATGATCAGAAGATCTTTTATTGGAAAAGGTCTTAGAGTCAGAGAACCCTTAGAGCTCGTGCACACAGATCTTTGCAGTCCTTTGAATGTTAAATCACGAGGAGGGTATGAATATTTCATCACCTTTGTTGATGATTATTCGAGGTATGACTATGTTTATCTAATATATTATAAGTTTGAGACATTTAAAAAGTTCAAAGAGTACGAGGCTGAGGTTGAGAACCTATTAGGTAAAATTATTAAAACACTACGATCAGATCGCGGTGGAGAGTATATGGACTTGAGATTCAAGGACTATCTGATAGAACATGGAATTAAGTCTCAACTTTCTGCACCCGGTACACCATAACAAAATGGTATATTAGAAAGAAGAAACAGAACCTTGTTAGACATGGTTTAGTCAATGATGAGTTATGCTCAGTTGCCTAATTCGTTTTGGGGATATGCAATGGAGACTGCTATGTATATTTTGACCAATGTTCCTTCTAAAAGTGTTTCAAAAACACCATTTGAATTATGGAAAGGGCATAAAGGTAATTTATGTCACTTTAGAGTTTGGGGATGCCCGACACATGTGTTGGTGCAAGATCCCAAGAAGTTAGAACATCATTCAAACTTATGCATATTTGTAGGATATCCCAAAGAAACGAAAGGTGGATTATTCTTTGATCCTCAAGAAAATAGAGTGATTGTATTAACAAACGCTACTTTCTTAGAGGAAGACCATATTAGAGATCATCAACCTCGTAGTAAACTAGTATTAAGTGAAATTTTCAAAGAAACTATAGGCGGACCAACAAGAGTTGTTGATCAAGCTGGTCCATCTTCAAGTGTTGGAAAATCACATCCTTCTCAAGAGTTAAGAGTGTCTCGACATAGTGGAAGAGTTATTCATGAACCTGATCATACATGGGTTTAAAGAAACTCAACTCGTCATCCTGATGTTGGGATAAAGGATCCATTGACCTATGACAAGCAATGAATGATGTTGATAAGGACTAGTGGGTCAAAGCCATGAACCTCGAAATGGAGTCTATGTACTTCAATTCAGTCTGGGAACTTGTAGATCAACCAAGTAGGGTGAAACCTATTGGTTGTAAATGGATCTACAAGAGAAAAAGGGACCAAGCCAGTAAGGTACAGACCTATAAGGCTCGATTAGTAACAAAGGATTTTACCCAGATAGAGGGGGTGGACTATGAAGAAACATTCTCTCCTGTTGCTTTGATAAAATCGATTAGAATACTCTTTTCTTTATGATTATGAAATTTGGCAAAAGGATGTCAAGACAACTTTCTGAATGACTATCTTGAGGAGAGTATCTATATTGTTCAACCTAAGGGGTTTATGGAATAAGGTCAAGAGCAAAAGGTTTGTAAGCTTAAAAGATCCATTTATGGATTAAAACAAGCATCTCGATCTTGGAATATGGGGTTTGATACAGTGATCAAATCTTATGGCTTTGAACAGAATGTTTATGAACCTTGTGTTTATAAAAGGATCATCAACACAACTGTAGCATTTTTAGTACTGTAAGTTGATGATATGCTTCTCATTGGGAATGAGAAAGAATTCTTGACTAACATAAAACAATGGCTAGCAACCCAATTTCAAAATTTGAGAGAGGCTCAATATGTTTTTGGTATCCAAATAGTTTGGAATCGTAAGAACAAGATGCTAGCAATGTCTCAAACATCATATATTGACAAAATGTTGTCTAGATATAAGATGCATAATTCCAAGAGGTCTATTGTGTCACCACCCCCTCCCAGGTACCCTCTTAACCCAGGAGAAGGTGTAAGGACAATAGACACCGACTGATAACTTGTAGAAATACAAGTTATTATAGTCACTATTTGAATTAATTAGAGTAACTTTAGAGCTAAACGCATGATTTTGGAAGTTGAATTATGTAAAATGTATCACCATGCGTTGGCACTATTTACAAAACAAAATATTTGAAAAATTATGAGCTTTTCTGTTCTTAACGCAAGATTAATAAGAAAAGCCCAAATAACCCAAGTACTAGAGACAAGCTGTTGCAAGAACAAATGGAAACCCATGCGTCGAGATCATGCATTGAGAAAAAGTAGATACAAACGCGTGGGCAAAAGCTGTCATGTCAATATGCAAAAGGATAACACGTTATCAGGTCATGGCAGAACAAATGGGCCGACGATGTGAAAAGGCTGTGCAGCAGGGCATGGAATTTAATGTAAAGGTGTCAGGTCATCATGAGTTCACCTTTTCGATGCCTATAAATAGCCCAAAGCTTCTCCATTCAAATGGGGAGGAGAGGGAGAATCAAGAGAGAAACACGTGACAGGCGTGAAGGCTCTGCACACCTCCTCCACCATAACCAACCTCCATTTCAAGCTCTTCTAAGAGAAGGATTCTGAGAACTCTCAGAATCATCTCCCAGTGAGTGAGAACCTTCACCCTATGGATTTTATGTATTAGATAGCAGCCACCTCAAGCCTCCATGAAGCAAGACGTTGTCAGTGGCGGCTTGACGTCTTCCATTTCTATTTTATCTCCATTTCCATCCTTCTTACTTATGTTTTGTTAATGACATTCGAGAGAATGATTATTTTAAATATGAGTTTGATTAACGATTATCTTCCATCTATTTCCATATTAAATATCTTACACCATGATGTTTGAATGCTAAATGAGTTAGATGTTGGAGTTAGTTTTTCTTAAATAATATGAAGTATGTTACATCCTAATGAATGCATATCATTAGCTTCCATAGCATTGTCTAACAAATAAATGCAGTAAGCACGACTGCCTAGCTTGAGAGAGTAGATAGTTAATCTTTAGCATTTATTAAGACTAGATGAGGTACAAAGATGTAGTTCATCTTTTGCCAATGCAAACTTACCATGCGTCTTAGAGATAAGATTAATGTGGCATCGAAGCATCCTCGATGGATTCATAAACTAAGTTTGTAGGTATGTACTTATACTTAAATAGGTTTAAGTTTTTCGTCTAACTCTTGCGTTAACTCTACTTTTATCACATGGTAACATTCATTTTCAATGCATGCTATCTGACACTAAACAACATTTGACTAACCATCGCCGCATCCACCTCATTGTTAGTTAGAAATTTTATTCATTCTTTATGTATAATTTTAGACACATACAACTCATGCACATATTACTTGTATAGTTCACCACATAATCATGCACCTATTCTCAACGGTTAGTTTATTACAAATTCCTGCGTTCGACCCTGGACTCACCAGGAAAACCTAAAGAGCTTATATTTGGGCTTTTTATAGGAAAACTTGCTTAATCATGATCATATTTGAGTAATTCTCGACGCATCTTGGTATGGAACCCATCATATCTATTTTTGTGAAACAAGCTAAGAAATTCAATATAAATCGAAAACAGATATCCAATATTAAAATAAACAACACCGACCTTTTTACAGCATCCACTGCCAACCTTATACCTTGACCATCACTTAATAAGCAAATATACACAATGATTGAACAATATACTTTAACCAGGGTTAAGCTATCATACAGACATTGATTTTCACTCAAACCATATATTTACATAAGTTTCTCAAAATCGCCCTTAACCCTCATTATGTACAACACATGTTTTAGAACTAATATTTACAATTCTCAAAATTTTAGACACTAATGGTGGGCCCAGACGAGTTGCTGTGTAGCTTAAGCACCCTAGACTCGCTCGCTACCTGTAAAACAGAAAAACAAGGAAATCATGAGCTAGGTTACCCAGTGAGTGACTTGTTTTGTAAAAACCTTCCTTAACTCGGAAGCTAATCAAACTGTAATCATTCTAAAACAATATGTAAATAACATCAATTCAAAGTCATATGCATGCAAAACATGCTCAAGTGGCACTGTCATACCATATATGTTCATTTCAAAAAAAGATACACGGAAATTCAGTTTATTTCAAAAATATTTTCCTTAGTTGAGGCGGAGCGAAGGTCAACGCTACTCAATGTGGAAAATAACCTTAGTTTGGGCGGAGTATTCTCGACACACCAGACATCGAATATCCTTAGCTGTGTGGAGTAATCTCAACACAACTATCATCCCTCTATGTGCACATAGATATCATATCCTGGGTTATCCGAATACCTTCTCCGAGTCCTTCAGTACCAAGTCCCATATACAAGATTTAGGCCACGCACATGCCTTCTCCGAGTCCTTGAACATTGGAGGCTATCTCTAAACTCAGATTACCCACATGCTTCCTCCTAAGTCCTTTAGCATTGGGAACCATTTTTATATCTCGGCTACCCACATGCCTTCTCCGTGTCCTTCAGTATTGAAAGCCTTTTCAAAAACATTATTGAAAAACAAGATGCTTCGAAAATAACATAATATAAATTCACGAGTTTATAACATTTCAAATCTTCACAATCTCATTAACAAGCATAAATGCTTTCCATAAAATCATAGGTTAATAAACAGCATGCCTTTCGTAAAACTCGTTTAACAACCAGCATGCTTCAAATGATTTCCAATAGTAAAACACATAATATGCATGTTAAAACCTGTGAAAGCACAAACATATAAACATGTTTCCAAACACAATCTTACAACACAAAACCTTTGTTTAAAGTAAACACATTTTAAATAAAATTGTTACTCACTACTTGTCCCGGGCCTTTAGTGGGTTATACGCCTTTCCTAGCTCCTATCGACCGAAATAATATGTTTTCCTTTGTTAGATTTCCTTAAAATTCCTTTTTACATAGCAAACAAGCCTTAGACATTTCTATTATTCACCATCGAGACTCTACTTCATGAATAAAACCATCGCCGAGGCTATATGCCACAAAGAAATGCTCAACTGAGGCTATATTTCATAAAATAGTTCATTAATGAGAGAGATTTAGGTCACCAGCAAGACTAAACCATCAAATTCAAGCAAAAGACCTAATTGTACCAACGATACTGTGAACTAGCGAGACTAGCGAGACTTACTTGATCAACAAGACTAGCAATACCCAGAGATATCGAGCGAGAGTTGTGAGACAAAAAGCCTCCAGCTACACCAACGACACTGGTTTCGATGCTCACATAAACCTTCAGTGTTGCTGCTGAAGGGTTCTCATACATACATGCACAGCGGAAACGAAAGAGGATCGAAATAAAAATCTAGATGCATATAACAACCTAGAATTAAACATGCATTATCATACAAAATGAATTAGAGAAGAAAGAAAGAAATTATATACCTTTGTAGCTTTTCTTCCTTTTTTGAAATTGTTCCCACTTGGACCACCAAGAGGTCTTTCTAGCTATTCTCAAAGGCTTGGAATAGAGTGGTGGGACTCTTTAAAGAAGGAAAATTTAGTTTCTCAAAAACTTCAAATTTTTCAAGATTTTTCTCAAGAAGAAGAAAATAAATGAACAAAGGCCTTCTTTAAAAACGACAAATTGCATGCAACTTTTGCATGTCTAAGTTCACCAAAAGTTGACAACACACAAACCACTAATGCATGCCAAAGATTATGTGTCAAAGTGTAGAATTTTGAGATTAATTAAATGTTTCACTCATCAAGTTAGTAGATTTTTGCACTAATTTGGTAAGAAACATTAATTTAATCTAATGGTCAACCTTTCTAGAAGGTTTGACTAAAACAACTCTTTGACTTGCTCGGGTCAAAGTCAACTATTTGACTTCTTCCAAAAACTGATTGTTTAACTAAATTCATGTCTTCGATTATGAATCTGCATTCATAATTTCAATATTAAATCCCATTTAAATATTTTTGACCAAATCTCTCATTTGATATCATATATCAATTACTTAATCATATCTCATATGATTAACCTAATTTGAACAATTCGAATTATTCCTTCTATTTATTCCAAGTTTATTCCTATATGAGCTAGCTAGAGGACCTTATGGACCTACATATCATGAGCTCCAACGACCCGAGATTAACCGGTTAAACTCTTTAACCTAGTTAACCAACATTTGTTAACTACCAGGTCACTCCACTAAAGCTCGTAACTGCACTCTCCTCACTGTAGATATATTATGTCCATTTGATATAACCATGAATGGTAAGTCGAGCCTTCACAGGTTGTTCGTAATTACAGCTGGGTCAATATTACCATTTTACCCTTGTGATTACCTCTTATTCCTTAAGTTCCACTGATCCTCTAATGAATAATGATTTGTAGTCCAACTTCCAAATCAAAAGTCCTCTTAAACCCTATTTGAGAGGGTGGCGCCTATTTTTCAAGACCTGGATTCAGCACTTAAGAGAACAATCTCTCTACTAACCCAAAAGAGGGTAGGAGTGAATTCCTTCTTACACCCTATGTCCTAGCTATCTACCTGGTCTTACCCTTAAAATGGAAGGCATATTGAGCCAGCGCTGTTGAGCTGCTCTCACCAGTGCAGATCTAAGGTTAATCCCGAGTAAATAGTTAGCTCAGGATTAAGATCGAGTTGCCTAGGCCATCAAAGTCGAGATAGTTAGTTTTAGACAGTAAACGGTGTTATAAAGTAAAAGTGACTATTTCATGGTCTGGTCTCCCCACTCGCATGTCTTCACATGAACGAATTAGGATCACTTCGTTTGTACTAGTTACAAAGTAGACAGCATCCATAGTGTCCCCAAAATAAGGCGTCAAACCTTATTCATATACTATAGACCATTTAGACTGTTAACTTAAACTTGATCCAGCTTTATGTCTCAACATAAAGTTTGAGTCTCATGTAACAGTCTAGGATCCTTTGATGATTGGATTTAGATTTAGTAAGAACATTTTATAGAATCAATAACTACTTATTGATTATAAATTTCAATAACAACTTTATTGAATGATAAAAGTATAGTTGGTATTTATAAACTATGAGTTTTAGGACATAAAACCCAATAGTTGCTTCCTCTAGCGATACCCGTCTCATTTTACTTATGTCTTTGCTTCTTTTTGCACTTCTATCTATTAAAAAATTCATATTTCCAGCTTGAATTAGAACTTCTTTCCTTCTACAAACTTGAAAGAAATGTGTTTTCTAGTTTACTTCAAAATTTTAGAGCTTAACTCTTCTTTGTTCGACAAATATTCTCAATCTACTTTACGCTACTCTAGATCACTTGGGAAATCCATATCAGTCGCTTCCACCTAAAATTTAACATGTTACTCTTCATATTCTACTAAACCATCCTTCACAAAAATTGTTAAGAATTGTGTTAGCTTAATAACCTCAAATAATCAGCCCTAAACTCGATCTCTACAGTTTGCTATTCTCCAAATACCAAACCTTGCTCAGATTGCACAACAGCAACCAGACCTTTTGTTCTAGCTTCAATTACACCACGAAACTGACCAGAATTCTACACGAATTTGCCCTAGACTCCTCCGTCTACCTCTCTTCATCGCTCAGCTGAAAAATGGAGTCGGTTGAAGCTTTTGAAAATGGAGAAAATGATTGAAAACTCAACTTTCACACTTAAACGGGCTGCCGACGTCCTTCCACTTTCTTTTATTTTATTTTATTTTATTTTCAAATAAACAAAGTAACTCCTCTTCCTTCAATATATGAACGCATCCCCCTTGGCAGACTTGGACACCTAACTTGGACGTATAACACCATGCGTCAGTCCCATAGGCCCTCTTGGACGCATAGCTCCCAACGCATCCCCCTTACCAACCTCAATCAACGCATAGCCACTTACCCAACGCACCAACCATCACCCATGCTCATCCTCATGGACGCATGCCTCACCAAGCCAACGCATCAACCCTCATGCTTGGGGCTAGGCTACCCAAAGTCTTCAACTAGCCCACCTTCTTATTGGCCACACACACCACTCATGCCAAAGGCTCTTGGCCATCTTTCTCTCAACCACCCGCCTACTTTGCTTGCCATCTTCCAAAGATAAAAGTAGGGCTTACATATTGCCATTTAGACATGGAATTCATTTGTCAAAGGAATAGTGTCCTAAGACACCTTAAGAAGTTAAGAATATGAGACGTATTCTCTATGCATCAGCAGTCGATAGTTTAATGTATGTCATGCTGTTTACATGACCTAACATATGCTATGCAGCTGGGATTGTTAGTAGATATCAGTCCAATCTTGGATATGATTATTGGACTGTCGTTAAAAATATCCTCAAGTATCTAAGGAGAACGAGGGACTACATACTTGTGTATGGTGCTAAGGATCTGATCCCTCTGATTTTTAGACCAATATAGATTCGAGGAAATCTACATCGGGATCAATATTTACTCTATACGGAGGAGCAGTAGTATGGAGGAGTATTAAGTAAGGTTGTATTGCTGACTCCAACATGGAAGCATAGTATATAGTTGCATGGCAAAAAAAGCAGTATGGCTCAAGAAGTTCTTAACGGATCTGGAAGTTGTTCCAAATATGCATCTGCCTATCACTCTTTATTGTGATAATAGTGATGCAGTTGCAAATTCCAAAGAACCTAAAAGTCATAAGCACGAAAAACATATTGAATGAAAATACCATCTCATCAGAGAAATTGTGCAGGGAGGTGACGTGGCTGTTCAGCAAATCTCGTGAGAGTACAACATTGCAGATGTATTTACAAAAGCTCTTACAGCTAAAGTATTTGAGGGTCACTTGGCAAGTTTAAGTCTTTGAGTTGTGTCAACTAGGACAAGTGGGAGAAAGCTAGCTACTAGGTGTTTGATGCCCTAGTTTATTGTATGTATATATGCTTTTCTCTGTAAGCTCAACTATATATACTAACTGTGGAGTTTTAGTCAAAGTGGGAGTTTGTTTGGGTTTTATATCCTAAAACTCGTTGTTTGTAATTTATAGATTTTATTTTCAATAAAGTTGTTATCGAGGTTTATTCAATAAAGTCGTCGTTAAATATGTGAATTGCATTTAAATCCAATAAACTAAGAAGCAATGGGTATATGGTGAATGCTTAGACTTTATATGATAAAAGTAGACCAAGTTTAAGTAATAGTCAAAATGGTCTATAGTATATGGATAAAGATGGGGTATTTTATCTTGGGAACACTATGGATACGACCCTAGTATCTGATACAAATGATGTGATCATAAATCGTTCATCTAGAGACTGTGAGTGGGGGTATCCTATGTAATGAGTTTGCATAGAATGGACTGAGAAGTAATCTCATTCACTTTATAACACCGTTTACTGTTACAACTAATTATTTCGAGCTGATGAACTAAGTAACTCAATCTTAATCCTAAGCTAACTATGAACTCCTGTTTGTTTGAGATTATCCTTTAATCTATATGGGTGAGAGTGGCCAGTTTGCCGACTCAATATGCCTCCCATTTTAGGGATAAGATTAGGTAGATAGTTGGGGACATAGCCCTGCAAGATGGAATTCACTCCTACCTTATTAAAGGATAGTAGATAAGTTGTTCCTTAAGTACTGAATCCAGGTCTTGAACAAGGAGCCCCACTCTCTTATTGGCCCGAGAGGGACTCTGTTTGTTGGTTGGACCAAAAATCGATTGTTCATTAGAGGATCAATAGGACTTAAGAAATAAAAAGTAATTACGGGGGTAAAACGATATTTTGACCCAGTTGTAATTACGAACAACTTGTGAAAGATTGACTTACTGATTATGGTTATATCAAATGGACAAAATGTTGAGTTTTATGTCCTAAAACTCGTAGATTGTAAGTGTAATAATTTGACCGTAATTAAATCATTAATAAAGAGTTATTGATGTGTTACTTCAATAAGCATTATTGATTGTTTTTGTTTATTTTGTCTTAATAACCCTAAATCCAATAAACTAACATTCTAGGCTGTTTGATGAGTCTTGAACTGTATGTGGGGACATATGGAGGTCAATGTTCAAGATACAGTCTAAAAGGTCTATAATATATGGATAAGGCTGGGTAGCTTATCCTAGTGACAGTATGGATACGACCCACTTTGTATTTGATACAAACATAATGATCTAACGTGTTCATGTAGGTGACATGCGAGTGGGGTATTCTATGTAATGAATTTGCATAAGACCAGACCACGAAATAGTAATCACTAGATGTAACTTTGTTAACTAGTTAAGTTTCTATTTCAATAGGATGACCTAGGCAACTTAGTCTTAATCCTGAGTAACTCCTGTCCATGAGGAATTGTCCTTTAATTTATATGGGTGAGAGTGGCCGTTTGCCGACTCAATATGTCTACCATTTTGGGGACAAGACCGAGTGGAAAGTTGGGGACATAATTATACAAGATGGAATTCACTCTTTCCCAATTTTAGGGTAAGTCTATAAATGTTCCCTTAAGTGGTATCTCAAGGACTTGAACAAAGTGTCTTACCTCTCACTGGCCCGAGAGAGGTTTCTGTTTAATGGTTGGACCATAAACAGGTTGTTCCTAAGAGGAGTACTGGTACTTAAGGATTTAGAAGTAACCTAGGGGTAAAACAGTAATTTGACCCAGCTGGTGTTATAAACACTTGTGAAGGACTAATTTGCTATTATTGGTTTATATCTATGGACACAAAAATATATCTACAGTGAGAAGAATGCAGTTGTGGGTCTTTAGTGGAGTGTACCCACAGTTAACAAATATTGATTAATGTAGTTAATGAGTTTAACCGATTAATCTCATATCCTTGGAGCTTCTGATCTGTAGGTCCATAAGGTCCCCTTGCTAGCTCAATACGGACCAACAAGGATCAACTATGTTGAAAGAAAAATTTGAAATGTTCAAATTTATAAGGAAAAATATTAATTATATTGGATACAATTAATTACATAATTTATTATAAACTATATTTGAATATGATTCAAATTATAACTTTATAATATGAAGTATTAATTTATTTGAATATGACTCAAATAATTAACTATTTATTTGGATAAAATCCATATAAATAAATAGAGGGAGAATTAATTAATAAATTTGAATTGGATTCAAATACTTAATTATTTAATTTGGATGAGATCCAAATTAAAGATTCTGTAGAAAATAACTAAAGGAAGAATTAATTAATTGATTTGAATTGAATTCAAATAATTAATTATTTAATTTGGATGGGATCCAAAACAAAGATTCTGCAGAAAATAAATATTTAAATAAGATTTAAATATTTTAAACCATTTAATATGAGATGTTATTGGGGTAGATATTTATTAATATTGGATATTATTAAATATTTGATTTAAAATCTCTGCAGAGGGTTTATCCTAAAGGGATTAGGAGTAACCTATAGAGTTCTATAAATAGGGTCCTTGGGAGCCTTCACAGAACACACTTTCTAAGAAAATAATCTCTACGATTACTCTAAAAATCTTTCTCTACTAAAAATTCTCCTAATTTTCTTAGAAATTCTAAGAAAATTCTTCTTCCCATTCTTCCAAAGAAGCAGTTCCCACAAACCGGATCCTTGCCAGAATCATAGCAAGGAAGATCTCTTGAAAAAGGAGACTACAAGGAGAAGACTATCGGTTCAAGAATTATAAATTGGAAAAGATATGATGCTTAACCTTTTTTTTTACTTTTTTGTATTTTTAATTCTTTCAATAAATCAAAGAACACGATTACACGCTTCCGCTAGGATTCAATTCCTTTCATAAAAATATATCTACAGTGAGAAGAGTGCAGCTTCTAGGCTTGAGTGGAGTGACCCGGTAGTTAACGAATGTTAATTAACTAGGTTAAAGAGTTTAAACCGGTTAATTTCGGATCGTTGGAGCTCATGATCTATAGGTCCATTAGGTTCCCTTTAACCCTGGTTAAGCCTAAGATAAGGGCCTGTTCGTAATCCCTATTTAAATTACTTGCTTGACTAATTAAGAGAGTTTGGATGGGAGAAAAGGCTTTGATGACAAAACAAAGGTACAAAGTGGATTTCTCATGGCCCTCCCAATAAATCATTCTTTTGCTATACGACCATAAACAATAACCATGTTTTTAGAATACCAGCAAGTGCCTGGAAAACGAAAAACAGGTTTGATTCATTTTCCACGTAGGGAAGCATAAAAGGACAGTGGTCTCACTTCGTGGGCTTCTTCCACGTTCCGTTCCATTGTGGAAGCTTATTTTCCTCCGGATGATTAGAGAGACTTTTTTCAGAAAGCGTAGAAATCAATCATTCGAGGCCCACTCATTCCAGTATGAGTTAGTGAGGAAGGGGAGAGGTGGGGTGGGCCTTTTTGTTTTGACATTAAAGAGTTACAAATCTTCTTTTACGAGAGTCAAAAAAAAAAAAAAAAAAGAAAGAAGAGAAAACCGGCTGGCGCTTAGTCGACTAAAAGAGAATAAGAGCATCCTACTTCACTGTGAATGCCGCTACGAATTCCTTCCAACGATCGAAAGGTCATACTGAGTTCCTTCTCTTTTCCCGCCTGAGACGGGTACTCCTGCCTCTGCCCCCAAGTAGCTTTTCTGTTGCATCCGTTGACGAATCCAAATCTAGATAGTCAGTAGCTTCTCCAGCCTTGTTAACATATCCTGAGAGAGGTCTCTCGAGAATGTAGAAGAATGTTTTCTACTTATCTTCTATTACCTTAAATAAGTTAGCTATTTTAAGTAAAGAACTTTTCTCTTTCGCTGAAAGTCTCGACCTATTTAGTGAAAAAAATTCTATCTCTATCTATAGTAGGAGCAATAAGAAAGGAAGAAATGGGGAGAACATCTGTTAGGCTAGCTAGTCACACAGCTTGAACTAAGAACTAAGAACCCCGACCCTATTCAAACTCGAGAATTTGGGTGACCTGTACCTCTATTTCAAAAGATGCTTTCGAAGTGAAAGTGAATTATATCAGATGAACGCTACTCTTCAAAAGAAATGGCATAATTTGCGTACCTATATTCATAGCATGATGAACATCGAAGGATGATATTGATATCTTACTAAAAAAAGAAAGACGGAAAAAAAAAGGAAATTTTGAAGTGAAAGTTGTCGATCTCTTTGCCTCCCTCTCCCGACTTAGTCACATGCAACTAGGCTTTGGCTCCTCTCGTGGCGGCCACTGATCAAGAAGAATGGAAGGTGCACGTTCGTGACTTTTATTGTTCCTTGTTCAACTCCAGAAATGTTATTCACTTGTCTCTAAGTTATACTGCCTTCTGTCCTGCTCTCAAGATGATGAACTCCCTAGTTCGTTGACTAGGGTGTCTCTTGATGAAGTACGAGTTGCCGTATTTTCTATGAAGGGACTCAAAGTACCAAGTACCGATGACATACAACCTATCTTCTACCAGCGCCATTGGTATGGACGTATCAGTTGAAAATGGGTATTCGATTTCGAAAAAGGATTACTAATCCTTAACTTTTCGAGTAATCCTTCATCAGTGGTTGTGAATGACTGATTTTTCTCAATCTTTTCGACCTTAGTTCCGTAGGAGCAAGTCAGAAAGATTGAGAAATAGAACCATCTGATTTGATTCATTCTCAATAGCCATTTGATGATCATCTTAGGGTGATCCTTTTGTCGATGGATGCTCCTACTACACTCGTAGTCTCTGAAGGATGAGAACCAACTATGTAGCATCTACATCGAGCATCGAAAATGGCCGAGATAGCTCAGTTGGTAGAGCAGAGGCAAGCTTATCATAATAAGAAGGGCATAGATCTTGGTTTTTCTTTTTATTGGTACGCCGCTCCATTTTCTATTGCCCTCTCGTGCGGTATTTGGTCGAATTGGGAGAAGCCTTAGGTATTATTGCAGGTCAATCTATTGGAGAACCAGGTACTCAACTAACATTAAGAACTTTTCATACAGGCGGCCTTACTCCGCTACTCGGCCTAAGGAGAAGTTAGACTTGTCATCAACATTGGTAGCAGGGTTTCTCTTTGGGTAAGTATCGAAATGGAAATGGAGTCCTAACTGTATCGGTGGCCGGAGCTGACGCTTCACGTTTGAGATAGGTTCTGCTCTGATGTACGCCCCACCTCACATAGACGACCATTCTTGGTATCCTTTGGTGGATATCCCACATGAGATTCGCGATGAGGGTTCCAAACCTCCTCGAGATCAATTTAATAAGGAAATTGTCTTAGCCCGGAATAGGGGAAACCAAAGTTCAGTCTTAGAAAGTCTCGAGGGGTTAGAAGATTGGTACCAAATGTATAGGGATGACCTTGTGAGACGATCTTAACCCGAGGATAAAAGAGGTTTTTGAGTCTTTCAAGATATTGCGTGATATAGAAAGCACCGTACCTTTTTTTTTCGAAAAGTCTTTTTTTTTTTGTCTATTTAGAGAGAGGCTTTAAGTTCTTAGGAAAAGCCATACGAGGCAGCTCACGTACTGTTCGGGAGTTAAGCCCCAGCACAGGGACTTAGGTAAACAGTTATTTAATAGCATGTCATCAATTGGGAGCGGGCAAGATGGTGATGAATTGTGATTGGTCCAAACCTTCGACCAACGACTTATTGTGACCCGCCCAAGGACTTGCCCTTTAAATAACGCATCGAACCCGGCTTCCAACTAGCGTACTAGAAAATGTGATTTATGAGATCTGAAGCTGGCAAGGGATGACAGCATAGTGAGGACCACTAACCAAGAAGACCTTTTCGAATCCCAAACGAAGAGATAGACTAGCACCTTCTCAGTTGATTCTATGCCCATCCTCAGATCTCATTATGGACCTTCGACTGCACTTTTTTCCTAATGGAGTACAAGACAAGTCCCCCGAAAAGGATTGGCTGACAAGGAAGAAGGAAAAGACACTACCTAACCAATGATAAGGTTTGCAGCGGAGTTAGAGTTTTCTTTTCGAATGCAAGCTTGTCCTTCTCCAAATGTCAAAAGATCCACACTTCTATTGAGAGATTTTTCTCCTATGGTCCCTACTTTTTCTTACCTATCAAGCTTGAGCACAAGTCTTTCAAAAATCTCTCGGCTACAATAACTATCAAACGGCGATCCATCTGAAGAATGGTGCTTGTATATCCCTACGTGTGGGTTTGTACTTTCCCCTATTAGAGAAGGGGGAGGTTTGGAACCCGAAAAGGAAGACATGATTGATGGATAAATGAGCATGCAATAGAGGTTAATTTGATCAATTTTCACTCTAAGATGCTCAATTTAGAGGATTAAACATATAATTAAAAAGAAAAATCAAAGTTTCAAGAACACTTACCCTTGAAGCTCCAAATTCTCCTTCATTCTTGATGAATTTTAGCACCACTTGGTTGTAGACCACCACAAGAGTCTTCTCTACTATTCTCTAGGCTTAGATTGGATGGTGGGATCCAAAATTTGTGGTGGATTTGAGAAGGAATGAAGGTTGGGAAAAAGATGAACAATGGATAGAATTTTGCAAAATTAACCCTTCTTAACCATTTTTATGTCAAAATCATCTCTATTTATTAAAGAATAACATGCAATCCAGTTGCATCAAAATTTGACAAAACAAAATGGTTAATTTGTTGGTTAATTGTAAAGAAGACAACCAGACTCTTAGCTTAGTTAGTGGGAAAATCCAATCTTCAAAAATCAATTTTAAAATCAATTTTTCAATGAATTTCCAAAAATTTAATTAAAATTGATTTTTAATTAAAAAAATAATTAATTAAATAATAAAAATAATTTAATATTTAATTAATTAAAAATAATATTATTTTATTATAATATTAAAATAATATTATTTTTCCCACTTGTCCCGATTTTTCTGAAAAAAAATCAATATGAATCCCTACTCATATGATTAATATTTAATCATATTTAAATAATTAACTTTATTTGTCCATTAATTCGTAATTAAATGTCAATATATCGTATATATCTGACTTTCATTCTTTAAGCCAAGATTTGAACGGTTCAAATTCATTCACCACACTATCTAGGATTTTAGTCCTATTTATGAGCTAGTAGAGGGACCTAATGGACCAACAGATCATGAGCTTAAACAATCCGAGATTAACTGGCCAAACTCTTTGACCTAGTTAACCAACATTCGTTAACTAACGGGACACTCCACTAAAGCCCGTAGCTGCACTCGCCTCACTGTAGATATATTTGTGTCCATTTGATATAACCATCATCGATAAGTCAATCCTCCACAGGTCGTTCATAACTTTGCTAGGTCAAATATCGATTTACCTCTGAGTTACATCTTTTCTCCTTAAGTACCATTGTCCCTCTAATGAACAATTGATTTAGAATCTAATCACTAAATCCATTCCCTCTCGGGCCAATGAGAGGATGGGGCCCCTTGTTCAAGATCTGGGAACAACACTTAAGAGAACAACCTCTCTACTATCCCTAAGTTAGGTAGGAGTGAATTCCGTCTTGCAAATTCTATGTCCCCAACTATCTACCTGGTCTTATCCCTAAAATGGGAGGAATGTTGAGCAGCGCTATTGAGCTTACTCTCACCTATGTCAAGGGATAATTCTGAATGAACAGGAGTTCATAAAATAGTTCAAGATTTAGATCAAGTTATCTAGGTCATCGATAAGTGAAATTAATTAGTGTTAATTGTAAACGATGTTATGTAACAGTGATTATTTTTGGGTCAGTCTGACACAATCTTATTATGTAGAATACCCATGCTCACATGTCTCTACATGAAAAAATTAGGATCACTTCATTCATGACACTTACAACATTTGTAACAATCATGAAGCAGGTTGTATTCAATAGTGTCTCCAGAAAGAGGTACCCAACATGATCCATATACTATACACTATTTAGGCTACTTTACTTGAACTTCATCTTGTTTATGTCTCCACATAAAGTCCAAGTACACATGATAATAGCCAAGGGTTCGTAGTTTAATTGGATATAGAGTTAATAAACAATTAATTCACTTGAATAACTTCATATGTACTAAAATTCACTTATTCACAAAAACTACGAGTTTTAGGACATATAACCCAACAATGATCCACATAATAAGACATCATAGCGCTTAGAGATACAGGTACGGTTCATCGTGTTACTTGTCTAAGTGTTCCCCAAAAATGATTTTCATGGGTGATCAAAAGATCGAATCACTATGCGTATCTTGGTGGTCGTGATTTTTGGTGGTCTTTCTTTTTGGCTTACTCCTCTTCCGGTTCTATTGATCAGAAGCATCTAGCAGCGCCATGCTGGTTTAGAATTTGATTCTTAGGGCTAAGGCTCTTCTTATCCCCCTCCCTTTTCTTTCCTCCCTGGTTGACCATAAAATGAAATGTAAATAATCCGTCCTGCTCTCTTTGAAACAAAGGACGCTTCTGGTTCTGTCAGTGCTTGAAACAATTTAGTCTTCTCCATATTACTATATATCTAGAGTCAATAATTTTATATGAGAAACTACTGAACTCAATCACTTGCTGACTAGAACAAAAAAAGAAATCGTGGTAGTGAAGGTTATAGTAGCAAAAGCCATTGGAATTTTTATTTTATACCTTGGAAAAATACGTTCCCCCCTAATTACTAGACCAACCCGCTATAATAATTCCATAAAAACCTAGCAAAGATATGGCAAAAAAATAAAGTAGCCCTATGTTCAGATCTGACAATATCATACCAAAGTCTCGGCGTTCGGGAAGCGACTAGTCGCTTTTGGCCAAGCTTCTATCAGGTCGACCACTACATAAATAAAGAGATCCATATATATACTAGTCATGAGCAATAGCGAAGCTGTCAGAGGCAGCCCAGGCACCCTTCTCCTCTTCTCCTTACCCGTTTGTTGTTCTTTTCTCATTTAGTTTTGCTTTGTTAGGGTCTTATTTAGGCTGTCACTTTAAAGAAGACGATCTAATACGGGAAGTTGATGTTGATGTTGTTGGGTGCCCTTCGAGTTCCCTCTCTAGAAAGGATGAAAACCTTATGGAAGACTTTTTTTCGTTCATGGAACGTCCGAAATTGCCAAATTTCTCTTTCGCGCTGAGAGAAAACCCAAAGATAGACTTGTTCTTATGGCTCTCGAAGCGATCTTGAATGAGAAACTCCATTTTGTTTTTCTTCCTTGTTCTTTTGCGTGGAATACCACAAAGAGAAAGGGTACTTAATAAAAAAGCATTTTTTTGTAATTGGCACATGCTTTATTATTATTTAGTATGCATTACGTTGGAAGTCTTCCCTGGTGGCACCCATTTTAGTGGTCGTTTCCTTGCCCTCCAAAACAAGGCGTTGTGTGATGCTCGTTCCAAGTTTAAAGTACCATTTGTACAAATAAGAACTCCCTTCGTTACATAATTTCTTCTTCATATAGATAGATATAGGATCTATGGAGTAATTACTTAGAAGTACATTTTGTGCAACAACCCTTCCTATCTGAAGAAAAGGATCCCATGCTCTACTTGCAAACAAAAAGAGGAGGGACTTTTTCTTACCTTCTAATACTGCAGGACTGAATCGAAGTATTTTGAGTCCAATAGCCAATTCTAGTAGCTGACGAACCAGTAAAGTACAAGAGTTTAGATCTGCAGCCACGCTCCTTTCCTCACTCCACTAGGGACTGCCTTTGTTTGGCTCAAGCTATCAATAGCAATAGTGAAACTCGTCCTTCATTAGCTTACGTGGGAATGGAAGAACTTCCCCACCTCACTACTAAACCGTAGCTTTCTACCTTTTGATTGTGGTAATTTTGTCTCCATCATACCAGACTCGTGCCACTTTCACCTATCGTTGCAGCAACCATTTTTCTTTATTACGGAAGAAGACGCTCTAATCCGCTTTTTTCAAGCTTCCCATCCGCCGAGTGAGGTTGAAAGACTTCCCAGGATGGAGGCTTTATCTGGCCATCTAATCCATGCGGGTATGCCAACTCACTTTCTCTTTAGAACGAAAAAGGGAAATGGAATTGAGCAAACGATGTATAATAAGAAGCGGCTTTTAAACAAAAAATAGTCCTAGAAACCCAGATATACCCATCTTAGTAACGAGGGTAAGTACCTATGATTCACTATTTCCCTCGGGGTTTTGTCTTCTTAAGTAGCTTTCCTGTAGGGTTGGCCTAGGGATTCAGTTTTTGGATGGGAATAAGCAGCAACCTACCTTATCCTTATAACTTAATGGGACATAATACCCACTCGATTGGACAAAACAAAACAAGACGTGGGTTGACATCCACGAGGCAATTCAAGTGAGAAACAAAGAGAAGATGTGTACGAACGAGATAAACAGCAACAAGAAAAAGGAAAAGGATTGAATAGAGGAACTCCCGAACATTTGGCGATCTCAAATAGGCTCCCCCCTCTCATACGCCACCAGTTAGGTAAGAAACAAACTAAGGTTTGTGCAAGAGTGGCAAGAATCGGGTAAGATTTTGCCGGGACGTGGTAGCGGATTTGCCTTACACTTAGGTCATGAGATTCTATTGCGGTTTTCGAGGTTGGATCATATAGATATCCCTTCAAAACAACATAGGTCATTGAAAGGATCTCGGAGACCCACCAAAGGACGAAAACCAGAATCTTTCCGACAATGGATTTCTATTCGAAGAGTGCATAACCGCGTGGATAAGCTCACACTAACCCGACATAAGTCAAGAATGGAGCTCCTGGTCGAAGCGTACTTGTTCGTCGCACACCATTTTGGAGAAATCGAGACTGGGGGGAAAGAGCAACCAACTCCTAAGATATGTCTCGAATGCTTTTCTTTCGCCATCTCCAAGTATACCAACAGACATAATTGGCCCTTATGTGTCTTGAGCTTATACTGAATGCAGTTAATATGAATTTCGTAAAATTTTCTGATTTTTTTGATAGTCGTCAATTAAAAGGGAATATTTTCTCAATTTTTGTTATAGCTATTGCAGCCGCTTGAGCAGCTATTGGCCCAGTTTTTGTTTCGTCAATTTATCGTAACAGAAAATCAACTCGTATCAATCAATCGAATTTGTAGAATTTTCTTTTCCTTCTATTCTTCATTTTTTGCCAAATACTTCAAATATTTCATGTCACGAAGTTACAATTGTTCAAATCAGATGATCCACTGAAACTATTAATGAACACACCCATTTCTTTTAAGTCAAATTTTTTGACAATATAGAGACTGAAAATTTTCTTTATTATTATTATTTAGTATACATTACAAAAATTTCCCGCTCTAGGGCAAGAATCTGCCTGAACTCTTCCCTAGTTTCCCTCTTAGTGAACGGGGAAAGCTTATCCCTCACTCGTGGGGCATGATACCCAAAAATGACTCAAGTACTTGCTGTACTTTCTAAGAAAGAAGTAGAACAGTGCAATGAGACAATTTGCAGTGTTCAAATTTAGAAAATGGAGCATTTTACGGTTTATTCGTTTAATTATGAATTAGATGAAATTGGAGTGTCTGAGATATTTAAATAATGATTTAAATATTGATCAGATGAATAGAGATTCACTGGATCGAAAATTGACGGGATGAGTGGAAAATTAATTTAATATAATTAATTAAATTGTTTAATTAATTAATAATATAAAATTAATATTTAATTAACTTGTGAAATTAATAAAAATAAGAAAATTGGAACTTTCAATTTTTGAAGAAAAAGGATGAGGTGTTTCATTCCACTTCTTCTTCCTCCACCTTTTCCTTCTTCTTTGCCTTAATGACTAAGATTTATGAGTCAATTTCTTAGCTAAGAAGTTTAGCTAAGAATCTTCTATAAATTGGAGAAGAATTGATTGAAAAAAAAAAAAAAAAAAGGAAGGTTTTTGTTTCAGTTTTGTTGAAATTGAAGAAAACCCACAACTCTCAGAACTATGTTTTTTTTTTCTCTCAAATTTGCTACAAAATTTATCAAAATTTGGATCTCACTATCCGTTCTAAGGCCCAAGAATAATGAGGAAACTCTAGTTGTGATCCGTGAATAGTTTGTGATGAGTTTTGTGAGGTTCTCGAGGACAGATTTTGAGCTACAACAAGTAAGTGTTATTTCCTTTGTATTTCAATTCATCCAAGCATGTTATTCCTCTAAATTGATGTAATTAGAGTGTGCATCCATTTTTTCTTCCGTTGCACATTTTCTAACTCCAACAACTCTAATGTGTTTTAGTCTCAAAGGGGCAAGGGTTAGAACATGCTTGGGGTGTGAAATTAGGTTCTTTAGAATAATCTTTTAAAAAACATTGCATGATTAACTAATTTTAAAAACACAATCCATTAGTAACTTAGGACTATCCAGGTTGTTAATCGTCGTCGTTGAACTTATTGAGCTTAATGCGATTGTTTGCTTATTATGGACTCTATTGAACCCAAACAACTAAATAATTAGTCTAATTAAGAAACTAATTAAAGTGAATGTAAGATTTCTATGGATGCTATTGAACCCAATTAATCAAGCATTTGTTAAAATTAAGTTATTAGTTAGTAATTAGGGTGCCTACCCTAGGCTATCCAAACAAGTTAACTAAGTGCATTAAATGAAGAGAGAGAATCCTTAGTAATCCTATGATCAATCCTATGATCAACCAATTTGAAGTAGCTTGAAGTCTTTGTTCATTAAATGAAGCTTGATTCTTCATATATTTCACTTGACTTCACATGATTGCAAGTTCTTCTCATCGTGAATCTGGATAACATATTTTGTGCATTCTTGGTGTCTTTCATGATGTTCATATGGCATGATTGAGGTTTCTCCATTCATATCATTCTCCCCTTCTTTAGAAGATTCGTCCTTGAATATAAAATATTGATTGGAAGGAACATTGAAGGACTAGCAAACATTTACACTTTGAATAATTATTTATTGTTTGGAATTTGAAACATTGGAGTTAACCTCGAGTAATGGCTAGAAAATTTAATGTGCCTAAATGTAACTGCCATATTTAATGTAAATAACAAACTTTTCCAAATCTTCAATGTAACCTATGAGATTGAACACCAAATGATGAAATTAATGGCAAACATGGGATCAAATTGTAAGAATTCAGATTTGACATGCTTTTGAGAAAGAAAGAACAACTGAAGAACAAATGCTCTTACGGATAGCAATTTTTCTTCTCCTGACTGATTTTCTAAACACAACAATTTGACACTGAAGGAAGCTGAATTTGAAGATCTCAAAGAAGACAATATTGTAGATAAGACTCTGATCTAAAACCTTGAAGTTTATGTAAACATGAAAATATGACTGGATATGAACTTATTCTTCGAGTTTCATAAAATAGATAGAATGTGACGAGATGAAAAGAAAAAAAAAAAGAAAATAACAAGGAAGCATATATTCGATCTAGAGCTTAAGCTCTAATACCAAATGATAAGTAACAATCGAGGACTTGGATCTAATAACCTTGTTGATGAACACGACATTTAGACCTCAAACTCAAACACCCCAAATTAAGATGATCTCAACCCTATGGATCGGACAAAGCTCTAATACTAAATGATAAGTAACAATCGACAGATTACTCAGACGATCGACAAAACCAAGGATCGGAAAAAGTTTTATGCTCCCATCGAACCTTGATATTCGAATCACTCCATAAGTAAATTCGATCAAGTCAAGCTTGAATGATTCTGAACATGCAATCTAAATGCCATAGAATTGCAAAAGAAACATAACACAAGGCTAAAAAAGAAAACTCAAAGGCTCTTTTTACTACATTTTCTAAATCTCTTCTAAGTCTCCTTTTTTGAACAATTACATGGCATTATATAGGCCTAAAAATATAACCCTAGACATTCTAAGAGACATTTAAAATGTTATACACTCATAATTAATGACCATTATCAACCATGATCTAAATGTAACATAAAATATATAAATTGACTTGAATCTGAAAATTACATTCAGTAAATATAATAAATCCCAGATTATGTATTTTTCATCCATATTCCATGCATTTATAACCATCCAAGAGTAAATGACAACCCATTTGAAATAGCTTGAAGTCTTTGTTCATTAAATGAAACTTGATTCTTCATAAATTTCACTTGACTTCATATAATTGCAAGTTCTTCTCATTGTGAATCTGGATAGCATATTTTGCACATTCTTGATGTCTTTCATTATGTTCATATGACATGATTGAGGTTCTTCCGTTCATATCAGCTACACTCCCCAAAACACATCTCTCTGCCTTTGAGTGTAATGCACAACATAACTACACTATGCTCAACTCTAGCCTTACAGACATTTTGGTAATTTTTACATTCTTGAGCTTAGGGTGCTCAATTTCACTTTCATAGCTCCAAATCAACTCCAAACGACTTATAACACTCTGAAACACATGATTTGCTCGAATTCCTATAAAATAGCATAATAAATACATAAAATTCATGAACAAGCTCGAATTAAGCTGGGGAAAATAACACTTTTGTGGTGCTATCACAACTCGTGATTTCTTTTGCGCCGAAAGCGTTCCTGAGAATCAGAAAGCTTAGACACCTTTGAACATATTCTGCTCGTAGTTGGATGTCATTTACATAACCCATGTGGGCAAGAAAGACTAAAGTAGTCTTTCTAAATATGGTTTCCTCTCCATTTTTTTAGAAATAAAAAGAAAAAAAAAACAAAATTGAGGTTGGTTTTCCTTATTGCATGTTATTTTGACTTTAAGTCTACGAAGTTTAATTTTTGATCTATAGAGTCAGAGTAGGGAGAAAACGAATTGAGGGCCTTATAAATCTATTATGGGCTTTGCTTAGACTTAAGTAGAAGGACTTTGACCTCTTTTCTGAATGAATAGGTTTGAAGAAACTTTCTTAAAGTTTCCTCAATTGATTAGTTGTTTTTGGATTACATTGTTGATTGCAAGCATGATCCTATTAGACTATTAAAACGAGAGTAACGAGCCTTGTCATTAAGTAAACATTTTATTGATGCATGACTGTATGTTTCTGCCTTGCTCGGGACGATAAAAAATTAAGTTGGGGGTATTTTGATAGCACTGTAAAAGTGTTATTGTCCTTAGCTTAACTCAGGCTTGTTCATTGATTTTATGTGTTTATTATGCTATTTTGTAGGTATTGAGCAACTAAGAGGTAGAATGGACCACCAAAGTCGAAAGGGAACAAAATTGAACTAAAATAGAGCTCCGAAGCATCAACCATGAATAGAGAGAAGAAAATTGACTAAAATGTCCTTGTGGAGCTTCACTAGCCTATGCCCGATGTTGTGCTCTATGCTTTCAACCTAAAGCAAAATTCTTTAGAGCGTTGCCACACTGCAAAGGAGCGTTGTGACGCTCCAAAGATTGACAGAGTGGCTAAGCGCAACGCGCAACATTGCTACGACTTCTACTTAAAGCGTAGAAATGCTCTCTCCCTTTTTATAAAAGAGATTTTAGCGAATTTTAGGGGGTATCACAATTCTCTCTAGGCTTTTCAAACCCTAACCTAATGTTCTCCTCCCCTCTTCTACTTCCCTCTATTATTCTTAATTCTTGGGTGTATATGATGATTGTAAAGCTTATCTTGGACTACTCTCGTAGCTAAGGTGGGTTGCTAACTTAGTTCTAGGTGAAACCCATAGATCAATTGTGAGGATTGTTGTTCTTAATCCATATTTCACTTTCATTTCCTATGGTTCTTGAATATATTTAAATTTTTATGCTTAAATGTATAATAGGTTTGATCAACCTTCATTCCTTCTTTGATTGCTAGAGATTAGGAATGCTCTAATGTGTTTTTAGTCTCAAAGGGGACAAGGGTTAAAGCATGCTTGAGGTGTAAAATTAGATTGTTTAGAACAATCTTTTCACAAACATTGCATGATTAACTAATTTCAAGAACGCAATCGATTAGTAACTAGGGCTATCCGAGCTGGTAATCATCTTAGTTGAACCTATCGAGCTTAATGCAATTGTTTGCTTGTTATGGATGCTATCTAACACAAACAACTAAACAATTAGTCTAATTAAGAAACTAATTAAAGTAAATGTGAGATTTCTATGGACGCTATCAAACCCAATTAATTGAGCATTTGTTTTAATTAAGTTATTAATTAGTAATTAGGGTGTTTACCCTAGGCTATCGAGCAAGTTAACTAAGCATATTAAATTGAGTGAGAGAATCTTTACTAATCCTAAAGGGAATTGAATCCTGGCGGAAGCGTGTGATCACATTCATTGATTTCTTGAAAGAATTAAAAATACAAATAATTAAGAAAAGATTAAGTAACATACCTTTGCCGATCCATAATTTCAGCAAAATTCTCTTTGAACCAATAGCCTTTTCCTTGTAGTCTTCCTTTTCTATGAGATCTTCCTTGTTATGAATCCCATCTAAATCAAATAATTAATTATTTGAGTCTAATTCAAATTCAATTAATTAATTCTTCCTCTATTTATTTATATAAATTTCATCCACATAGATAATTATTTATGTGAATCATATTCAAATAAATTCATTCTCCATATTACCAAGTTATAATTTCAATCTTAATCAAATAAACTTTATAATAAATCATGTAATTAATTGTATCCAATATAATTAATATTTTCACTCATAAATTTCAACATTTCAATTTTTTCTTTCAACATAGTTGATCCTTTTTGATCCATGGTGAGCTAGCAAGTGGACCTTGTAAGCCCTACTCTTATCTTTGGAAGATGGCAAGCAAAGTAGGCGGGTGATTGAGAAAAAGATGGCCAAGAGCCTTTGGCTTAAGCGGCTATTCGCTGGTTGGGTTAAGGTATGCGTCCATGAGAGAGTGAGCATGGGTGATGGTTGGAAAATAAGTGATGACTTTGGGTAGCCGAGCCAAGCATGAGGGTTGATGCGTTGGCTTGTTGGGGCATGCATTCGAGAGGTTGAGCATGGGTGATCGTTGGTGCTATGCATTTGTTGAAGCTGTTGGGCAAGTGGCCATGTGTTGGTTGATGATAGTAGGAGGTTGCGTTAGAGAAGCATGCGTTCAAGAGAGCCTATGGACAGATGCATGGTGCTATTTGTCACAATCGTAACTTCGCGTCTCGCTAAACGATTGTGCGGGACTTGTTCTAGCTCATGAACAAGTCAGCCTGATTAAATTCTGATCGCCTATGACACACGGAGTGCCTCTCATAACCTCCACCCCGTTTTGAGAGAAATGGTTTTAGAAAACTGGTTAAAGGAAAAGGTTTTCGCAAATGTTTGGAAGCATGTTTGAGAAATTAGAATATGTTGTAAGACTAGAAAGCAAAAAAGGACAACAACGGCTTTATAGCTCACAACTCCGGGTATGAGGATTTGATGGTTAGTCTCACCCCCATATAGTACATTCTGAATAATTGTGGAATTGTCACCCTTGCACATGCAAAGTGGTGAGCGGTCACTTACAAAGAAAAGTACTAGGAAAGTAAACTAACTAGTAAAATAAAGTGCATAACATGAAAGCATGATGAAAGGGGTCGAGGCGGGCATGCGGCCACGGGCAACACGCCCTGGACAAGCATGACCGTGACATCCTCCCCCACTCAAATGGTTGACGTCTCTGTCAACCGACGCTGCTCGAACTCAGCAATACGTAAGGCAGCAGACTTCAAGTCTTCAGCACGCTCCTAACTCGTTTCTTCGTCTGGGAGCCCTTTCCACCTCACCAAGAACTCCTTCACGTCTCGTCTTGGTCTTCCAATGCGGCGGATTCTTTCTGCAAGTACCTCTTCGACTTCTTTCTTCATGGTGTCCTTCATCGTGACCGGAAGGCGAGTCACCGATTGCGTCGTTCATCGTCCGGGTCCGGGTAGTAAGGCTTCAGGTTGCTTACATGGATGACTGGGTGGATCTTCATCCATGCGGGTAGCTGAACTAGATATGAGGTTTTTCCGACCTTCTCGACCACTTCGATGGGTCCTTCATATTTCCTTACCAGGCGTTGGTCTCTCTTTCTGCGAAATCGAAATTGTTCGGGACGCAGTTTGATTAGGACTTTATCCCCTGATTGAAACTCTAGGGGTCTACGCCTCGTATCCGCCCACTTCTTAATACGCTTTGATGCCATCTCTAGGCATGCGCGAGCAACTTCTGAAGATTCTTTCCATTCTCGAGTAAAATTATGTACCTGAGGGCTCTTCCCTGCATAGGGATGGTCAAAAAACGTGTGGCAGGAGTGGCTGTCTACCACACACTATTTCAAAGGGTGTCTTTCCCGTGGCAGAGCTCTTCTGGCTGTTAAAACTCAGCTGTGCCACGTCTAACATTTGCACCCAATTCTTTTGGCTCGCATCAATAAACTGCCGGAGATACTCCTCGAGCATACTATTGAAGCGCTTTGTCTGTTCGTCCGTCTGCGGATGGTAACTAGAGGAGATGTTTAGTGTGGAACCCAATGTTCGAAATAATTCTTTCCAGAACGTCCCAATAAATCTTGCATCCCGGTCACTAACGATGCTGGCAGGGACACCCCACAACTTCACTATGTGTCTGAAGAACAACTGAGCCGTCATCTCTGCCGAACACAGTTTTGGTGCTGCGATGAAAGTTGTGTATTTTGAAAATCTGTCGATGATCACCAGTATCGATTCGCACTCCCCAACTTTGGGTAGATGCGTGATGAAGTCCATTGACACACTCTCCTATGGTCTAGAGGGTACAGGTAGAGGTTCCAGCAGATCAGCTAACTTTGCTCTTTCCGGTTTGTCTTGTTGGTAGATAAAACAAGTCTTGGTGAACTGCATGACATCGTTTAGGAGACTCGGCCAATAGTAGCCTTGCTTCAGCAGCGCGTAAGTTCTTTGCCACCCATTGTGTCCCGCCCACGGCGTGTCTTGACACTCTTTCATTAACAGTCTTCGGAGCTCCTCTAACCGAGGGACATATAGGCAGTTACCTTTGGTCAGGAGGAGGCCGTCTTCCACCCAGAACTACGAGTCTTCCCCTCTTCTGCCAGTTGAATCAAGGCTTGGGCCGCTGTGTCGTTGGCCAAGTGGGTTCTTATGGCTTCTCGGACTGTCCCACTAAGACTACTGGCTTTTAACTGGGCGAATAAACACAGAGCTGCATGTTCGCTTTTCCGGCTGAGGGCATCGGCCGTCTGGTTGGCCTTTCCTGGTCTATGCTCGAACTGAAAATCAAATTCGGCTAGGCACTCTTGCCATCGGCTTGTTTGGACGACAACTTTGGTTGAGTGAAAAAGTGACAAATCGAGCTGTTGTCGGTCTTGACCATGAACTTGGAGCCTAACAGATATTGTCTCCAGGCTCGTAAATAGTGGACTACAGCCAGCATCTCTTTCTCGAATGCTGCATATCTTTTTTTAGCATCGTTTAGTTTTCGGCTCTCATAAGCAATTGGGTGGCCGTCCTAAAGGAGAACGCCGCCCAAGGCGAAGTCGGATGCATCCGTCTCGACTTTGAAAGGCTTTGTTACATCTGCAATTCCGAGAACTGGTCCCTCCATCATGGCCTTTTTCAAGTTTTCAAAGGCAGCTTGACACTCTAGGGTCCAGTTCGTCAATGGTCCTGCTTTCCTCGAGAATCCCTCCACAAACCGCCTATTGTAATTGGCTAGTCCGAGGAAGGAGCGTAGTTCTGTCAAGGAGGTCGGTACCTTCTAGTCTCGTATGACATGGATTTTAGTCTTTTCCATGCCGATTCGGCCACACTCAATCACATGACCAAGAAAATTAATGTGCTCTTGAGTAAAGGAGCATTTCTCTCTTTTCACATACAATTGGTTCTGCTTCAACTTTTCGAAGACTAACTGAAGGTGGTGTCAATGTTCTTCCATCTTTGGGCTGTAGACCACGATGTCATCCAGATATACCACAACGAATTTGTCGAGATACTCATGGAAAACCTGATTCATCAATGTACAGAAGGTGGCCGGCGCATTCGTGAGGCCGAAGGCCATTACCAGAAATTCAAAGGCCCCGTACCTCGTGACACAGGTCGTCTTCAGTTCGTCTCCCTCGGCAATTCGCACTTGATAGTACCCTGACCGTAAGTCAAGTTTTGAAAAATATTTGGCACCATGGAGGCAGTCAAACAAGTCTGTGATAATGGGTAACGGATATCTGTTGCGGACCGTGAGTTTGTTTAGGGCCCGATAGTCAATGCACAGACGAAGACTTCCATCTTTCTTCTTCTGAAATAACACTGGGGCCCCGTACGGTGCTTTCGCGAATGAACCCTGCATTCAACAACTCGTCTAACTGCTTCCGGAGTTCTGCTAACTTAGGAGGCGCCATCCGGTAGGCGTTTTTTGCAGGTGGTTTGGCTCCTGGCACCAACTCTATTTCATGGTCAATCCCCCTTCTCGGAGGTAGGCATTTTGGCAGACTGTCCGGCATGACATCTCGATATTCTTCTAAGACAGCCCGGATGGTTTTCGAAACGGTCTCTCCTTCTTTTTCTCCTACCTCGACCAAGATGGCTATGAATGTGGGTTCGTCGCGAGTGAGGCCCTTCTTGAGCTGGAGGGCTGAGATCATTTTTATCCCACTTGGTTGTCTGATGTCGGTCTGCACAACTGTGGGTGAAGATCCCGTGATTACCAAACACTTTGCCAGCCGCATCGATATGACTTTGTGTTCGAGTAGGAATTCCATCCCCAAGACCACATCAAAATCGTCCATCTTGACGATCACAAAGTCGGTATGTCCGCTCCACTCCCCCATCTTGACCATGGCCCTCTTCACTACCCCAGCAATGGGTAGGGCGGCAGAATTGACAACTTTCATCTTCCCGGCGTCCTTCTCCCTTCTTAGGTTTAACCGGTGGGCTTCTGTTTCAATCATGAAGTTATGGGTGGCCCCGGAGTCGACCATGGTACTCTTGGCCGATCTTTGATTGACCCAGGCATCTACATACATGAGCCCCCGCTCGACGGGCTCTTTGGTCTCTCCTATCTTTCTTTGGAGAGATGACAGGAATTTCAACGCCCCCATGCGCGGGGTGTCCCCCTCCTCGGTTGGTGGGGTCTCAGTGTCTAGTTGTTCGGTTTGGTCACTCAATTCAGTAGCCAGAGAGGCTTGGAAGGCGTTGAATGCAGTCCGCTTCGGAAATTCGCCCGCCCTGTGTGGTCCTTTGCATATGAAGCACTACAGGGGTCGGAACTGACTGTTCTGTTGAGTGGGCCCCCGCCAACTATTCCCATTCCTTTATTGAGGGGGCTGATAGGGTTTTCGGTCTCCACCCCAGCCTTTGTCAACTCCAACATTTCGGGGAGGACTTGCACGACTGTTTTTATTTCCCCCGTTAGAGGTTGTCGACTGTCGTCTAGAGTCTTGCGAGTCGTTGCTGAGGTCAAACAGTCGTTTGGAGGCTGCGTAGGCGGACGTGAGGTCCTGTTCTCTCTGTTCATACAACTTCGCCTTGGCCCATGGTTTCAAGCCCTCGACAAAGCAGAACACTTTGTCTTTCTCGGACATGTCACGTATGTCTAACATTAGGCCTGCAAACTGTCTTTCTCAGACATGTCACCCCCAGCTGGGGTTTGGTTTCCCACCGCTCTCATGGTGAGATTCACTTTGGCACTGACGTCTGCAATCTCTGTCCTGACGACGTCTAGTGTAGTCCGAAAGTCTTCTGACAACTCGGTAACCATCTGGATTATCGCCTTCTGAGCGTTGTCGAGCTCTTCAACCCGTTCTTCCATATGGGCCACCGAGCCAGACGAGCTATCTCCACGCTCATAGCTACTGGGTCTTGTAGCTTGTGTCTCCAGGGTCTCCACCCTTAACATTAACTCTTTGACGGGCATCCCGTCTAAGCGGCCAGCGACCGCATCGATCCCCTCGGCCTTCTCAAAGATCTCTTGTACTCGCGTTTTCAGGAAACAAATGGCATCGGGGACTTCTCTCAAGTAGAGCATATGCTCTTTTATCTTTACCAGTCGGTCCACCTGGGACTTGTTTAGTTGTTTTGCGGTCGACATGATTCTGGCCTTCTCTCTTATGAGCCAACTGGGCTCTGATACCAACTGTCACAATGGCAACTTCGCGTCTCGCTAAACGATTGTGCGGCACTTGTTCTAGCTCACGAATAAGTTAGCCTGATTAAATTTCGATCGCCTACGGCATACCGAGTGCCTCTCGTAACCTCCACCTCGTTTCGAGAGAAATGGTTTTAGAAAACGAGTTAAAGGAAAAGGTTTTTGCAAACGTTTGGAAGCATGTTTGAGAAATTAGAATATGTTGTAAGACTAGAAAGCAAAAAGAGACAACAACGGCTTTATAGCTCACAACTCCGGGTATGAGGATTTGATGGTTAGTCTCACCCCCATATAGTACATTCTGAACAATTGTGGAATTGTCACCCTTTCACATGCAAAGCGGTGAGCGTCACTTACAAAGAAAAGTACCAGGAAAGTAAACTAACTAGTAAAATAAAGTGCATAACATGAAAACATGATAAAAGGGGTCGAGACGGGCATGCGGTCACGGGCAACACGCCCTAGACAAGTATGACCGTGACACTATTCATCCAAGCTAGCATCCAAGTTTGCCAAAGAGGGTTGCGTTCGTATAGTGAAGGAGTTACTTTGTTGATTGGAAAATAAAATAAATAAAAGAGAAAGTGGAAGTAAGTCGACAGCTGTTTAAGTATGTAAACCTGAGTTTTCAATCATTTTTTTGCATTTTTAAAAGCTTCAACAGATTCCATTTTTCAGCCGAGCGATGAAGGAGGTAGAAGAAGGAGTCTAGGGAAAATTTGAGTAGAATTTTGACCGGTTTCGTGGTGTATTTTAAGCTGGAATAGACGGTTTGATTGCTGTTACGCAATCTAAGCAAGGTCTGGTATTTGGAAGATAGCAAGCTGTGAAGACCGAGTTTAGGGTTGAGAATTTGAGGTTAGTAAGTTAACTCAATTCTTAACAATTCTTATGAAGGATGGTTGAGCTGAATTTGAAAAGAAACATGTTAAATGTTAGGTGGAAGCGATTGGTACAGATTTCTCGAGTGATTTGAAGCAACTCGAAGTAACTTGAGAATATCTGTTGAACGAAGAGGAGTTAAGCTCTAAAATCTTGAAGTAAGTTAGAAAAGACATTTCTTTACAAGTTTGAAGAAGGAAAGAATTCTAATTTGGATTGAAAATACGACTTTTAACAGATAGAAGTGAGAATGGAAGAGAAGGCAGAAGCTGTGGGAGACGAGTATCGCTGAAAAGCAGTGACACTGAAGATTAAGCGTGAGCAGCGAGACGGGAGTCGCTGATGTCGTTGGGGGCTTTGTGTCTCACAACTCTCGCTGGGTATCACTAGTCTCGCTGATTAAGTAAGTCTCACTGGTCTCACTAGTCATGGTACCGCTAGTACAGTTTTGTTAGCAGCTCAGTTACGCTAGTTAGTCTCGCTGGTTGTTTGAAATCTCGCTCATTAATGATTATGTAGATGGAGATTGGTCTCGGTGGTGAACCATTGAACAAGTGTAAATGTTTAAAGCTTGTTGGTTATGTTAAAGGAATTTTAAGGAAAACTAATAAAGGGAAATGTATTATTATAGGCCAAGAAGAGCTAGAAAAGATGTATAATTCGCTAAAGGCCCATGACAAGTAGTGAGTGATACTTGTATTTAAAATGTGTTTACTTTGAACAAAGATTCATTGTTAAAAGATTATGTTTGGAAAATGGTTATATGATTATGCTTTCATGAGTTTTAATGTGCATATTATGTGTTTTATATTGAAAATCGTTTGAAGCATGATGTTGTTAATTTATCATTTAATGGAAAGAATTGAAACTTGTGAATGAAGTTGTGAAAATTTGAAACGTTAAAAACTCGTTAATTTATATTATACTATTTTCAAAACATGTTGTTTTTTAATAATGTTGAAGGACTCGGAGAAGGCATGTGGGTAGTCAGGATATGAAAATGGTTCCCAATGCTAAAGGACTCGGGAAGGCATATGGGTAACCTGAGTTTAATAAAGATAGCCCCCAATCCTAAAGTTCTCGAAGAAGGCATGTGGGTGACCTAAATCTTGTATATGGGGCCTAGTACTAAAGGACTCGGAGAAGGTACTTGGGTAACGTAGGATATGATATATATGTGCTCATAGAGGGATGATAGACGCTGTTGTGTTGAGATTACTCTACACAACGAAGGATTTTCGATGTTGGATGTGTCGAGATTACTCTGCTCCAACTAAGGATGTTTTCGACGTTGAGTAGCGTTGAGCTCCGCTCCGCTTCAACGAAGGAAAACGTTTTTGAAATAAATTGAATTTCTGAGTATCTTTTTCTGAAATAAATATATATGATTTAACAATGTTACTTGAGCATGTTTTGCATGGATTTGACTTTGAATCGATGTTATATACGAATTATTTTATAATGTTTACACTATGATTAGTTTCCGAGTTAAAGGAAGATTTTTATAAAACAAGTCACTCACTGGGCAAACCTAGCTCATGTTTTCCTTGTTTTTCTGTTTTCCAGGTAGCGAGCGAGTCCGGGGTGTTTAGCCTACACAGAACTCGTCTGGGCCCATCAACAATGTTTAGTATTTTGAGAATTGTAAATATTTTAACTTAAACATATGTTGTTGTGAAACTTATGTAATTATATGTTCCTGAGTGGAAAACATTGTCTTTATGATAACTTAACCCTGGTTTAAGTATGATGTTCAAGTATTGTGTTTAACTGCTTATTAGGTGATGGTCAAGGTATAAGATTGGCAGTGGATGCCGTAAGAGGGTCAGTGTCTGCTATCCTCACACTTTCTCTTGGGTTAGGAGGGTACCTAGGAGGAGGTGTGACAGACCTTATGGACCTATAGATTATAAGCTGCAATTATGAAAGATTAATTAATTAAGCTATTTAATTAAATTAATCTTCATTCATTAACTACGAGGCAAACCACTATAGACCCATAGTTAAACTCTTATGCACTGTAGGACAAGTTGTGTCCATCGATATAATCAGTATAAACAAGTAATCCTTCACGAGTTGTTCATAATTAAAGCTAGGTCAAAAATGTCAGTTTCACCCCTGTAATTACATCTTTTCTTCCTTAAGTACCACTAATTCCTCTAATGAACAATTTGTTTATGGTCAAACCACAAAATAAGTCCCTCTTGAGCTAGTGAGAGGGTGGAGTCCATTGTTCTAGGCCTGAAATCAACACTTAAGGGAACTACTCATCTATTTACCCTATCTAGAAATGAATGAATTTCATCTTGTGAAGTTATTTTACCAGCTCCCCATTTAGTCAAGTCTCTAAAATGGTAGGCTTATTGATAGCTCTCAAAAAGAGCTATTTATATGCCTTTAATCTCACTTGTTTGTTTCGTATAATGTGTTTAAATGCCTATTTTTGTAAATTCTCAAGCATAACATGCATTACGGAGTGTTACATGTCATTTGAGGTTGATTTGGTGCTATTGGGAGTCACATTAGAGACCCGAGGGTTCAAGGGACAAGAAATGACAAGAATTGCCCACAAGATAGCACCTAGGTGCTAGCTGGCGCTCTCCCAGGCACCTTTCACCCGAGGGCAAGAAATTAGGTAGCACCTAGGTGCTCCAGACTTTGATGCAGAGGAGGCACGTACGCACACGAAGTACCCTGGAGCCTGGTTTAGGGGTATGCATCCTAGGTAATGCGCCTACGCGCTTCCACGATAATTTATAAGCTCTCTTCTTCATCTTTAGGGTTTTATCATGTTGGAATCCATGGAGGCAGAGGAGTTCTTCAAAATTTCTTCTTCTCCTTCATATTTTCTGATATCTTAGGTTAGGATTTTAATTTCTTTTGGCTTGTAACTTATGGATTGGAGCTCCCCTCTTCCTCTTGTCTATGCGATGTTGTGGTAAGGAATTTTCTTTAGTTAGGGAGCAAGACCGATGTATTTTATTGAGATTTTGTTGATTAAACTGTATGTATATGATTTATGCTCTTCTTTGAATCTTCTCTAATTTCTAAATGCATGCTTCTGGATGGTTATTTCCCTATAAGTATTTGTTGCCCTTGCTATTTAATTCGTAGCTCTGTCACATTCGCACTCAAATGTTTTGCTTAATCAACCTAAGTAGCAATTAATTAATCATGTATTTGGCTAACATAGGATGCATGTCTTAACTAGGTTCAAAAATAAAATTGGTTAATTAAGCTAAGGTAACTAGCTAATTAATCACACAATGGAATTCTTGTTCTTAATGTGCATGTTCTCCTTTCTGTATGGATACTATCAAATCCGATAGATCTAGGGCATGTTGTTTAGTTACAGCTTAAGCTTTAATTAATATGTACGACACTTGCTTAGTTTAATCAAACAATCTAGCTGTTTGAAGCGTCGTTGAGTTAGGTTAAGCTAGGTAGGTCAGTGTACGCACATAAATCAAATGCATGTTTAATCAATAGAAATCAGTGCGATTCTCAGGTGTAGAGACTCTCTTTTGCCTTTTATTAGGATGGAGGTGGGGGATGGTCGGTGTTGTCGTGTTTGGTGTGACCCATGGCTACCTGGGGGTCCTCTCTTGGATCAGTATGGTGATCAGGTCATCTATTATGTACCTAGTAGGAAGGTGCTCATCTTTCAGATTTTATTTTTGAGCTTGGTTCTTGGCAGTGGCCGTGTGTTACTTGAGAATTGATAGAAATTGTTGGGTTGGCTGAGGGTATGGAGATTAGAGTGGGGTGTGGGGATAGGTGGGTTTGGACTCCTGAGAGGTTTGGTAAGTTTACTATCGGGAGTGCGTGGGAGGTGTTGAGGCTGACGAATAAAAAAGTGTTGAGGGCTAGTATTATGTGGTTTGAGGGTAATATTCCTAGGCATTCTTTTTGTGCCTGGTTGGTGGTGAAGGATAGGTTGGGCACAGGGATTGGTTATGTAGGTGGGGGGTTGCACATTCTCTAGTGTGCTTGCTTTGTAATGGTGGGGTTGAATCTCGGGATCATCTGTTATTTGAGTGTTCTTTGGGTTTGCGTTGTGGTTTGGTGTTCTGAGTCTTATAGGCTCGTCCCATCAAGTGGTGGGGTGGGCTGTGGAGCTGGAGTGGGTATGTAGAATGGGCATGGTAGTAGGGCTAGGAGAAAATTATGGAATGTTTTCTAGAGTGCCTTTATTTACTTTGTGTGCCAGGAAAGGAATCGTCAGCTACATGGTGGTTCGTTTTGAAATGCGGAAGTGATCCGCATCTGGTTATTTTGATTGTGCGTGCTCATGCTATGTCCTAAGTGATGACCTCTCTGGTACCTTTTAGCACATCTTTGCTTTGTGTGGTTTCCCCTTTACAGAAGGTCTGTTTTTTATTGTCCCCGGGCTATGGGTTTTGTTTTTTCTTTTTGTTTGTTCTGTTGGTTTCGGTGTAATTAGCCTAGGGTTAAGATCGAGTTACCTAGATCACCATATTAAAATAATCAGTCTTAACAGTAAACGACATTATAAAGTAAAAGTGATTATCTCATGGTCCCTACTCTCATATCCTATGAACGATATATGATCACATCGTTTGTATCAAATACAAATTGAGCTGCATCCATAGTGTCCCTAGGATAAAGCACCTAGCTTTATCCCTATGTTATAGATTGTTTTAGCTACTACTTAAACTTGATCCATTTTTTGTCTACACATAAAGTCTAAGTATTCAAGCTATAGCCAATGGTTCTTAGTTTATTGGATTTAGATTTATATGTAACTTACATATTCAATACATCTATACTGAATAAATTTCAATATTAACTTTATTGAAAATAGAATATGTTTATCATTAAAAGGCATTAGAACAAATACCTAAGTATGCCAAGTTCATGAAGGAGGTGTTGTCTAAGAAGAAAAGGTATGGAGACTATGAAATGGTTGCACTAGCCAAAGAATGTAATGCAGCATTACAAAGGAAATTGCCTCCAAAATTAAAGGATCCAGGGAGTTTCTCTATCCCTTGTCAGTTAGGCAATAAGTTACTAAAGCACTTTGTGATCTTGGAGCTTCCACTAATTTAATGCCTTTATCCATGTTTAGGAAGCTCAATGGTGGAGAGGTGCAACCAACTACCATATCTTTGCTTTTGGCCGATCAATCATTTGTTTATCCCTACGGCATTGTGGAGGATGTCTTGGTCAAGGTAGACAAGTTTATCTTCTCGGCAGACTTTGTGATATTAGACATGGAGGAAGATACTGAAGTCCCCATAATCCTTAGGAGACCATTCTTGGCCACCGGAAGGGCCCTCATTGATGTGCAAGATGAAAAGCTCACATTTCGCCTTAACAATGAGGAGGTAACATTCGACATTTATAAAACCTTTAAGCATCTGGATGTAGAAAGGTATGAGCATCATGAGCCAAGCACAAAGGTAATATCGCCTCTCTCTTCTAGTAAGAACTCTATGCATGATGAGCCTCCTTTGAATGGAAAGACTATTAGCATGCTTGATGTTAAATTAGAAAATCCTATAAAGCATGTTTTTAGTTGTGATAATTCTCCTAGTTCTTCTTGCATGCCCTTCCAAACCTATAATGAATTATGAACAAATTATGGAGAAGCATGATAAAAATGAACTGGTGAGTTCGGTAAAATCTAAGCATGATGATTCTTTAACCAGTCTTGACTACATTAGAAAAGATGATGTCTAACTTGATAATGAATCGTTGACTAACTCACTAAATGCTAATGAATATGATTATGAGTGTCAATGTGGGCGAATACAAAAAGTTGTGGGTGATCCAAAGCATGAAAGGAAGAAATCACCTTGGGATCCACCGTGATTTGTGAGCCCCGTCTAGCTAGAAGACATTAAATCAAGCGCAAATTGGGAGGCAACCCAATTTTATTGCTTTCTTTACTCTTCTTTTCATTTTCTTTTCAATAAATCTTGGAGTCACTCATATGCTTTTTCTCTCAGGATCTTGGTTTATCACACAAAGTACTTCCTACACCAAGCCTGTTTGGTGGCTTCCTGCTTGCTCCCAGGCTTGTTCTTTCCTTATTAGACGCTCGTATGCATTAGGGACAATGCATGATTTTAAGTTTGGAGGGGGAGGTGTCTCTCGTACTTTTGGTGTTTTCTTATCCTGCTATGCTTGTTTGTGAAGGTTTTAATGATCATATGCATGTTAATTTTGAAAAATTTTGAAAATTTTGGAGATTTCAAAGTGAATGGGAATGTTGTTTATGGTTGTGTGCCTTGATGTTGATTGCCCATGATGAGATTCGAATTTGCATAATAGATGACTTATTGTGGAAATAGAATAGCACTATCTTGAGTTAAATTCATTTAAGTTCCTCTTAAAGTCTCCCATATTCTTGAGCACGTAGCCACTTTAATTTAGAATCCCAAACTGAAAAAAGAATTAAGTTGAGTGTATCTGGTTGTCACTTCGAAAGGCCCTATCGGTTAGAGAGTGGAAATGCATGATAGTTTGTAATCTTAGACTAAGAAAAAAGAAAAGAGTATACATGCCTTGAGAAAAGAAAAAGTGTACACAAAATGTATGAGCTTTATTTGTCTATCTTTTTAAATGTTAAACTTGTAATGAGTATGCATGGATAAGGGTAAAAAGAACTGCCTTTGCTGTAATCAGTAAGGACGCCTGGGAATTGACTAGGTATGAGTCCTTACAGTGAATGTGTAAAAGCGAGTGCCCCTAGGTAAAAGAATGCAAGTTTAGGGCCCATGAAAAAAAAATATGATTGAAAGGCACCTCAGTGGACATATTACTCACTTGAAATATATGAAAGCTTGAAGATTGGTGCATGAGCTAGAGTAGGGGAAAATTAAAGAAACTCTCTTAAGTCCTAATTTGAGTTCTAGTATTTTAAATTGAAGGAGGCTTGCACACACACACATGGGAGACAGCAAGATTTGGCCTTAAATGATTATTCACAACATAGATATGCTTGCATGTTTCTACTTAAGCTCTAAATGCTATTCTCTGAGACATAAGTCAAATGCACACTGCTTCATCTGAACTTCCTATTATTTGATTTTATTCTTTGCTCGAGACTAGCAAATCTCTAAGTTTTTGGTGTTGATAAGCGCTTGAAAAGTGCTTTCTATCCTCTCAAATTAAGGGAGTTTATATTAGATTTCACTTGTTTACTTGTGGTTTTCAGGTTAAAATGGGAAAATTAGAAGAAAAGACCAAAAGATCAAAATCGAGCAAGAATACGGCGAAAAAGAGAAGAAAAACTCAATATGACAAAAATTGAGGCAGTGCTGCGACGCTCGGACGGTGTTGCCGTGATGCTAAAACCCGAGAGAAACTATTTCTGCACACAACCTTAGCACCGCAGTGCTCTCCATTAGCATCGCGGCGCTGTCTTCAGAAATTCAATAGCACCACAACGCCAATTTTCCATAAATGAAAAAATAGTATTTTTGGTAAATTTTGGGCGACCAACTCTATAAATTTGGGGGTTTCCAACAACCCTAATCATCAATCTACAGACCAAAAGAGGAACAAGAAGGAGAAAATTGAGTGAGAGTTCATAAAGAATTTAAGGAGTGAGTTAGTTACAAGGAAGTGGAAACGAGTTCGATCAAGGAAATCGTGATGGTGCTACCTCAATCAAAAGCTTCTTTTCAGTAGAGTTTCCCTTTCTTTACACTTTTTTTGTTTATTTTGCTCAAACATGTTGCTTCAAGCTATGAATGGCTAACTCTTTAGTTTTAGGGTTTTGATGAATTGTTTATGAATTCATATTGATCTTGTAGACTTTCATGGTTTTGTTGGAATGATTATGCTTTTCATTGTTATTGTGTTTAATTCTTGTGGATCGGCCATCTTCACATGTTAGGTTAGATGTATGATTGAGAGATTGTATGTTTAACTTGATCTATAACGATAAATTGTTGTTAATCTATCACGAGAGTAGTTAGGTTGACAATAAAAATTGCTAAAGACTATTCTTAATGCCATGTAATTTGTATTGGTTTTAAGAGATTAGTAATCAATCGAGTTGCATGAGAAAAGGTTGCTTTTTAGAGAAAATAACTTGGAATTAAGTTTCTAGACTTAGGCATATGAGTTACAATAAAATCCATGAAATATATAGTATTGCATGATGAAATAAACAAGGATTCATTACCCTAGAACTCTCTTTGACTTTTGTGTTTCTCACTTTATTACTTTCCTTATTTGGTTTATATTTTCCTTCACTTACAATATTATTCCAATCTTCAAATAAAATTGATTCAACTCTAGAATAGTTAAGTAATTTAAACCTTCACAATTGGATCTCCAGTAAAATGATATTTGGACTTCACCGTCTTATATTATAACTTGACCCGTACACTTGCGGTTAACACTTAAAGTGCGCATCAAGTTTACATAAAATAACCATGGAATTTTAGTTTATTGGATTGAGCTAATGCATAAAATAGATAAAACAACTTCTTATTTTATTCAATAAATAAAATGTATTTACAATTTACAAAACTACAAGACCTAATAGATTTAGGATACATCAATCCCAACAGTTTGTATGTCGGTAAAAAGCACTCAAAAAGTGCTTTGTTTTACTTCTAATTTAGGAATTTTTATGGTTAAAAAGAAGTATTTAACAAGTTAATTTGAAATTATTGCAGGAATACGAGTTGCAAGGCAAATTGTGTAGAACATGATCAGTCCTATTACGGGCCATTTGTGCAATAAATAACTCACCTGCAGTTGCAAGGGAGTGGATTACATGGTTGAGAGGTATTCTCCCTCTCACTCCTTCATTGTTAATAAAAATACATAAGGTCTATGTTTTTGGGAGAAGGTTGAAGAATCACGTTTTGTCTTGTTTTGTTCTCTCAATCAAGAACTTTCTCCCAACTCTCTGATACACGATCCCTTCCTTCTTCCAGAACATTTAAGGTTCCCATACACCATTTCTTGCTAAAGAATAGCAGGGAAGGCTTAACGGTGTTGCCCAAGACCATTGAGAACGTAGAGTACCTATGGTGAAAGGATAATTAGAGATTTGTATTCAAAGGTTATATTTTACTCTTTAATCTGTAAAATCATAACATGCTTGAAGTTTGTTTATCTTTATTTATCTCACCTTTTCTATTTTTCAAATGAGATTCATTGGTACAAGGCATTCACATGCTTTCATACTAGATTCGATCCCTTCACTAATTTGTAACTCATTTACAGTGTGGTTTCACCTACTTTGACAACCTTCCAAATTGGCTTTTTCTTTTTTACGATGTTCAAGGATCTACGAGGGCATACATGAAATGTAAAATAATTTGGCTATTGGCATAAAATATTTACGCATTAAGCAAGTTTCACATACATTCCAACTACTTCTATGATATCCTCATGGATACGATTTTTCAAAGGGTGGATCCCAAATACAACATCTTTTCATGTAATCAATTACTACCAAACTCCAATGATTGTTATATGATAAAGAAACACAAAAAACAATAAACAATGCATTCTAAATTTCTACGAAACATACCTAAATTTTAAGGAAATAGTAGAAGTTGATTTCAATTTGTTGCAGTTAATCTAGCATTCAATTGGTTGGGCACGTGATTCTTTGTTAATAGATAGTGATATAAATCCAACATCGAAAAACTTGTACATACTCAAAGCATTGCACTTATCCACAAGTTTGTATAAGTACCTATGAGTGCAATGAGAACATTGAATGATTCGCTCAAGCCCAAATTTTAAGTACTTGAAAGTATTACGTTAAGACTGTCACTTATATCATGTATGCATCGAGACAGCCAGTTGATATTGGACGCATTCAACATAAATCTCGCAACACCTTAAGCAATATGCGAAATTTTCATTATATACTAAATACTTTAACAGATGCAATAATTTGCATTGATGACCCAATATATGTTCAAGTTCTCAAAGCAAACAATGTAAAGCTACTGGAGAACTTGAAGCTCTTCCTTCAGTTGGGAATTGACAAATGCATTCAAATGCTCTTATTCAATGAAAGAATAATCAATTGGTGAATATTTTAATTTCTTTAGAATGTCTTTAAATGACATTATATATTTCGTCGTCAATGTGGATTGAATTGACAAAAATATACACCAGCGTTCTATATAAAGCTCTTCTTCGATCTAGGATGAACTTCAAATCCACCCTACATATTTGCAACATACGATATAGAGCAAGATCTAAGTAGCAGCTAACCGTAGGAATGTAGGTTTAGCTCCTTAGGCATGAAAGTCCGCGAGAATGGGCATTGTAGACCTCTCTCTGACAATCAAATAAAATTTATAATTCACCGAACCAACTACTTATACTATTGAGTAGCACAAACGGCAAGTTCAGGATCGAACCACATGGAGCCTAAGATACAATCTCTCTAAGCTAAATTTGTCTAATGAAAGCAGTAAAAAATGAGAGGTTTTGTTTGAATAAATTGAAATAAAATAAAAAGTGCGGGAAAAGTAAAAGAGATGCCTAGCTTAGGACTTAGAATCCACCCGACGTTCAATTGATCATAGGATTAATCAGACTAATTGCGCCTAGCATAGGACTTAGAATCCACCAACTTGCCCAGATAGTCCAAGACAAGCACCCTAATTACTAATTAATCATTTAATTAAAACAAATCCTCAATTAATTGGGTTCGATAGCGGCCATAGAAATTCCACATTTACTTTAATTAATTTCTTAACTAGACTAATTATTTAGTTGTTTGGGTTTGATAGCGTCCATAACAAGCAAACAATTGCACTAAACTCGATTGGTTTAACTAAGACAATTAATAACTCAGAGAGCACTAAGTTACTAATCGATTGCATTCTCAAAACATCCTAGTCATGCAATGTGTAAAAGGGTTATTTTGAACAACCTAGAATTCGGAACAAGCATGCTTTGGGCTTTCCCACTTTGAGACTAAAAATACACTAAAGCATCCCTAATCTCTAGCAATCAAAGAGATGAATGATGATTGATCAAGCCTATAATACAGCTAAACATAGATATTCAAATACATTTAAGAACCACATAAAATCAAAGAGAAATATGAATTAAGAACAAAAATCCTCACAATAGATCCATGGGTTTCACCTAGACCTAAGCTAGCAACTCACTTTACCCACGAAATCAGTCAAAGATAAGCTTTACAATCATAAAATACTCCTAAGAAGCAAGAATTACAGAGGGAAGGAGAAGAAAAGAAGAAAAAATGGGATTGGGGGCAGAAAGCCTTAGAGAATTGAGATAATTCACCCTAAAATTGTCTAAAAAATAATTTATATCGAGGGAAAAGCATCGATGTGCTCGGTTAGAGCGTGGCTAGAAGTTGTAATGCAGACCTCGAGCGTATTGACATTGCACGTGTGCATAACGTTTCCGTCAAAATTTGGAACGTATTTATGCTCCAGGGGAGCATTGCTACACTCTCGCCAAATTTTCTTTTTGCTTTCAAGCATGCACAGCGTAGCTGCATTATGCTCTGCGCTAGCCCTAGGGGCATTTTGGTAATTTTTATGTCCTTGAGCTCTAGGTGCCCGATTTCATTTCTGATAGCTTCAAATCAACCCCGAACAGCCCATAACACTTTGAGGTGCATAATTTGCTCCAAGTCCTATAAAATAGCATAAAAAAACACATAAAATCCATGAACGAGCCCAAATTAAGCTAGGAAAAATAACACTTTTATGGTGTTATTAAGACTCCTAAAGGAACTTGATACAAGACTAAATAGGAGAAGATTTTGTCCATGAGTGAGTCAATTTGATGGTATGATGCGGCCGCATCATTTGAGCATAATGAACTTAGGCAATAAATATCACACCCTATCCCGAACCACCCTTTTGTAGCCCGAGACAAAGCGTGAGGACAACAGCAGTCATCAACCTCCCGTCCGATTCCAGCTGTCGAACTCACTCTAGCTTCCTGCGTAACCACACTTTCCAGGACGATGGTTCCGGTAACTATCAACAAACCTCGACTTCGATCGGCAACAAGAACTTTCCTGCTACCTAAAAAGTGGAAAACATTTGAAAAGGGTGAGCTAATATAGCCTAGTGAGTAACAATTTTGAAAATACTTTACTTTAACTCGGAAACTGATCATAGTGTAAACAATGTATAAAAAGCGTATAAAACATCGACTCAAGTTATAGTCATTCAAATACATGCTCAAATGTCATTGTCAAATCATATAAGTTCATTTCAGAAAAGATACTCAGAAATTCAGTTTATTTCAAACCATTTTCTTAGTTAAGGTGGAACGAAGCTCAACGCTGCTCAACGTCGAAAACATCCTTAGTTGGAATATCTCTCTATGTGCACATAGGAATTATAATTTGGGCATGCCTTCTCACCGTACTTCAGCATTGGGGTCCCTAACAAACCTTCACCAAGTCCCTCACATTGGGGACCGTCAATGAACCCAGATGCCTTCTCTTGGTTCCTCGGTATATCAAATTCGGGTTGCCCATATGCCTTCTCACCGTACTTCAGCATCGGGGTCCCATAACATACCTTCATCAAGTCCCTCGACATTGGGAACCGTTAATCAACCCAGATGCCTTCTCTTGGTTCCTCGGTATAGCGAATCCGGACTATCCATATGCCTTCTTACCGTACTTCAGCATTTGGGTCCCACAAACATTTTTCAAAAACATATGGCTTTATATAAATTCACGAGTTTTTTAACATTTCAAATCTTCACAATTCTATTTTCAAGCTTTAATACTTTCCATAAAATCATATATTAACAAATAGCATGCTTTTCATAAAACTCATTAACAACCAGCATGCTTCGAATGATTTTCAATATAAAACACGTAATATGCACGTTAAAATTCGCGAAAGCATAATTATATAATCATGTTTCAACATAATTTTTCAACAATAAAACTTTGATAAACCCATTTTAAATACAAGTGTCACTCACAGAGAAAACATTCATATTGAAAACGTTGGGGTTACTTACTGAAAAGTAATCGCTTAGCGAAGTTCCCTTTTCTCCCTTCTAATTCTGCCTCCCTTGAGCTTCTTAGACGCAAGGCTGATAGTTTGAAACGCAATACTACTAATTTTTACCCTCTGACAGCAAGGTTTGGACGCAACCCTGCACCTTGGGTGCAACCCTGATAACTTGAACGGAAGGTGCAGTTTTCCAACAAGGATTCAGCTCTCTGGCTTCACCACTTGGACGCAAGGTTCTACCTTCGACACAAGGCTATGCTAATTTCCTCCTTCTGGCAGAACTGATGGACGCAAAGCAGCCTCTCCAAACACCAGAAAACTGCAAGACGCAAGGCAACTTCCCTAGGCACCAGACATTTGTTGAGTGCAAGGTAGCTAGGAAAACAACCTCTTGGACGCAGACTACCTCTATGGACGCAAGGTCTCTTTTCAGCTTTCTTTCTCTTTTCTCACAAGAAACTCCGACTTATGGATGGTATTCTGCACCTTTTTCCTCAAGGTTCTATATATAAACTTGGAATGAAGAACTTGTCATCCAACTTCTCCTCTCCATTTGCCACTTGTTTGCCACATATCACGCTGCATGCTTAACTAACCACACACCCGACATGCATTCCGGCACCTCCTCTTTACGAGGTGTTAAGTCTAAATGAAGCCACCTAGCCTTTATAAACTCTTCTATGCGTTTAACTTGCTCCAAGACACGGACCATGCATCCAACTTAGTGCTTTTATGCGTCCTTAAAGTTCTCTTTTAGAGATTAGCTTATTTTGTTCTCTTTTCCTTCTTATGACCTTCCTCCACTTGACCAAGTTTCTCTCCCAAACATTACCATGCGTTTGTACCTCCTATTATGCGTCCATCACTTCTTTTCTTATGCCCACATCTTAGCTACAAGCCCCTCTTTTGAGTGATAAACGTTCGACTATGCTTGGTACTCCGTTAGTTAGCTAAAATCACCTCAAAACCTACCTTCATGGGTCCTTACTGTCACACCCGTCCCTGATTACCTACTTAACCTGAAAGGAGATGTGAGGACAGCACACATCACCCTTTTAGTGACGTATACCATCCATTTCTACAAGATGTTCCTATGAGTTCATATCATGCATATTGCTCCTTCATACATCCAAAACCATAACATATAGAAAGTTATATATCGGTAATTCAAACTTTCAACTCATCCACAAGGTACTTATACAAAACCATATTTCAACTCCCAACATATGTACAACTAGGTCTACATGCCACCTATATAAGTTTATACATACATACAACTCTTCAAACAGGACAAATTTCTGAAAACTCGAAGCTTAAGCAGGGCGAGTTGGAGTAGGCAAAGCACCAGAAACGTCCTTGTTACCTGGAGGAAAAAGAAAACTTGAAAACATGAGCTAACAACCCAATGAGTAACTAATTTTAACAAACTATTTTTAGTTCGAAAATTATCAGGATTTAAACTAATTCCGACAGCATGAGTAAAACATAGAATCATCTCATATTCATTGATTAAATCATGTTTAAATGCCCTTATCAAATCGTACATGGTTTTTCAGCAATTCATAAAGAAATCAGTATGGTTACAATACTTCTCTTAGTTGAGGCGGAGCAAAACTCAACACCCCAATGTCGAAAACATATAAGGCTCGATGCGGAGCAGAACTCAACGCATCAGCATATAACCTCTATGTGTACATAGGAACATGGCGGGTTGCCCAAGTACCTTCTCCATGTCCTTCAATACTGGATCCTGGGGAAACTCACGTGCCTTCTTATGTCCTTCAGCACTGAGTCTCCTCTAAAACATTTTCCTTTAAGGGAAGCAATACTTTATACAAACAGTTCATATGCAAATCTTTCATGCGAAAACAGGGCAATTCTTAAATCAATAACATTTCATAAACATACTTTTCAATACTGTTTAACAAAACATAAACTATGCTTTGTAAATTGATTGATCATAAAACATAAACTAATGCTTTGTAAATTGATTGATCACAAAATCATAAATAAATTAGAAAACTGAACTAACATGTACAACAAAATCGTTGAAAAGAAAAGTGTCACTCACAGCTCTTTCTAGGCCTTGAGTGGATTATACGCCTTCTCTATCTCCTCTTGGCCTGAAATAAACATTTTTCCTTACATTACCCTTCGTTTTACTTGATCATTTAGTTTGCATAATTAAACTCAAATCATGATTCATCACCGAGCTTCCCCTTTTTCCCCAAAGTAAACCTAATAAGCAAGATTACCAATGAAAATCCACAATTCCCAACAAGATTACTAGCGAAACTACCCAATAGGACACGATACTAGCGACACCAGGATAAGCGAGACTAGCGTGATTTACCTGAGGAGCGATACCTAGCGAGACCCAACGAGTTTTGTGAGACAAAAAGCCCCCTTGTGTTTTAGCAACACCCGTCTCGCTACATCTACTTTATTTACTTAGCGATACCCGATAGCAGAGATCTCCTTCTTTTCCTTTTGTTCTTACTCCTATTTGTTAAGTCATATTTCCAACCCAAACTAACATTTCTTTTCTTCTACAAACTTGTAAAGAATTGAATTTTTCAGATTACCTCAAAATTTCAAGGCTCAACTCCCCTTTGTTCTCCAGCTATTGCAAAATTATTCCGCGTTGCTCCAGATTGCACAGCAATTCTGAAACCGTTGCTTTTACTAAAATTTCACATATTTAACCTAAATTCAGCTTTACCATCCTTCACAAGAATTGTTAAGAATTATGTTAACTCACTGACCTTAAAATTTCAGCCTTAGACTTGATCTCCTCGATTTGTCTACTCCAAACATCAGACACTGTCCAGTCTGTGCGTCCACAAACAACGTTCTGTTCCAGCTTAGATTTCAACACCAAAACGAGTAGGCTTCTATCCAAAATCCACAAGAACACCTTCTTCTACCTTCCCTTGTAGTTCGTCTGAAAAATGGAACCGACTTAAGCTCTCGAAAATGTCTAAAAAATGATAAAATATTTAATTCACTTACCTATATATACTGCCGACTTAACCCTCCTAGGCAGACTGGCTCACAGGGTTCCCTTTCTTAATTCAACGCAAGGCACTCAAACGCAGCCTACCACCAACACCCTCAGCAGATAACCACCCTCAACGCATGGTGCCCTCAACGCCTCCTACCTTCAACGCTTACAACTCAATCAATTATACCTGTCTTCAACGCATGGGGACCTTAACGCATGGCAACTTTACCAACGCATGGTAGGTCAAATACATTTCTTTCCCCACCAATGATCAACTTCTCCTCCAACACAAGTGACTGCTTCAGCTCATAACAACTCTTCGTGATTTCACCTTCAACGCATGGCCACTCAAAAGAAAAATGTTCTTTTCTCTGCTTTCATCGACGCATAGTCTTGGCCAATGCTTAGCTCTTCCACTCTCGGCTACTTTTCCTCTAACAACGTACATCTACCATTTCACTTGCCTTCTCCCAACACTTAGTATTATAAGCTAGTGCTTACACTTACCTTGTACCATGCATTTATCACTACTTTGCTATGCGTCCATGGCCTTCATTCTATCCTTAAGGATCCCTTGATTGTCCCTCTATGCATCCCTAAGGTGTATAACTTGTATCCCGGGGTTATGCTTCCAACTTTTCCCATTTACTCCTCCCATACTTAGTCATTTTCTCCATGATCAATCTAGCATGCATCCATCTCCTGCTTCCTTCCTTTAGACTTACTTTTCAATCCTCCAACACAACCAAGGCTCAACTTTAGTCCCTTTTTGTCGTTAGCTCATATGTCCTACCTAGGTCAAAGCTCCTATGTGTTCACCTCTTCCCCTCGAGCTCTCGGTTTTCCTTACAATACTTCAACACTTAACCATTTTCTTTCCCACAAGGGATATCATGCATTTCCTTAGCTTGACCATGCGTCCAACATGGTCTTTTCCCTACCAAGTGTGTGCCCAACTCCACTATCTCCTTGCTATGCTTTCAACTCTTTCCAACACTTGGTGAGATTTCCTTTCTTTTCCTTAGATCATGCTTCTAAGCTTAATCGCATAATTGAGTTCTCTTAGTCTAGTTGTTTTACTTAGAAGAATTCTTAACTTCGAGAATTACTTCAAAGTTCAAAGTTCGGAAATTGCTTAACGTAGGTTCCTTCTAAACTTATCTACAACTTATACTTAACCCAAAACTCAAGTACAAATCTTTTCTTCTCTTAAGTTCAACGCATACTTATTCCTATTTTGGCCAAAATCTGGCTAACTTCACAAGCTCAGATTTTCTGTCTAAAAAATTTCCTAACTCCACAGGCTTGTGGTCCAAATTTCACCTCTCTTGTCTTACTTCTTTTCTTATAAGCCCTTTAAGCACTTAGGTCTAAAAAGTAGGGTGTTACAATAAACGTAGTTGCATCACTACTTTTATCATCGATTGTCTTTACCTTTTAAGCATTAATCACTTCAACTCACAATTATTTCACCTTGGTTACTTAGGTCACTTGATTGCATTGTCTTAAACACAAACCTAATTAGATAACTAGTCTCGTGGAGTACTCCAAGTTGATTACTTCAGTGATAGTGTATGCTTTCACTTAAACCACATTTATCCTCATTTTCAACGCTCTTACATGGTTAGCCGATCAAGTTTTTGGTGCTATTACCGAAGATTAGTGTAAATCTTTTTAGTTTATTTAAAGTGTTGTTGGTCAATGCGACCCATCAACTTTATCTTAAGGACAATACTAATTCTCTCTACTTTATGTTGTTGTATAGTTTGACGAGTTAGTGCATGAGAAGAAGACCTTGCCTTTCCAAAGCAGATCCTGAGATAGAAAGAACCTTTCATAGTAAAAGAAGAGAACAAAGATGAAAGCGTTGTGAGAAGAAAGAGTTAAGCGCCCAAGTCCATTTAAAGGAAGTTGCGTTTGTGCAACAAGTTCCAATGAATCCGCTTGGAGATGATCCTCCTGTACCTCCTCAGAATAATGACCAACCAAATGAAGATCAACAACCCAACCCGAACCTCAACCTATTGTTCAACCTCAAAATCCCATCTTCATTGCTGAAGATAGGGATAGGACAATTAGAAATTATGCAGCATCCATGTTCCAAACTCTTGACATAAGGATTCTTGATCCCCAAATCGAGGCTGTGCATTCAAAATGAAACCTTTGATGTTTCAAATGTTGAATTCGTTTGGCCAGTTTGTTAGACTACCCCATGAAGATCCCCACAAACATCTTAAACTTTTTATGAGAATTTTTCGTTCTTTCAAAACAAATTGAGTTCCGGAGGAAGGTTTCCTTATTCTTTGCAGGGCGATGCTGAGACATGGCTTGACTCACTCCCTCCAAATTCTATCACTACATGAGACAACCTTGTAGAGAAATTATATTTTCCACAAGATAGGAATGTTAAATTCAGAGGGGAGATTGTAGCCTTAACGCAAGCACCCTCAAAATTAGTAGACAGAGGCTAGTTACGTTTCAAGAAGTTGGCGAGGAAGGGTTCGCACCATGGACTCCCAGCAAGCATTATTATAGAACAATTTTACAATGGTCTCACCCAACCTACGAAGACATTGGTTAATGCCTTAGCAAAAGGATTATTGTTGAAAAAATTTGTAAACGAAGCAAAATAGATTATGGATACAATAGCCAATAACAATCAAAACTAGGGTGATATAGAGACACCAATGGTTAAGACAACGACGATGATAGGAGTTCAAGAAAGCCTCAAATTGGCAACTATGAGCCAGCAGCTCACGACCATTTAGGGCTATAGTCTTACAATTAAAAATATTTTCTCGTTCTCCTTTTTTTACTCTATGTAACACAAAACAGAAAAAGTAAGAGAATAGTTCTTCGTAGAAAAAAAGTTCTCCCTCTCAAATTTCTCTTATCTTTCAAGGACTCCCACCAATCTGTTCTTGTCTAGAGATATAGCGAGGAAGACCTCTTGGAGACATCTTCACAGAAGGTAGAGTTCAGCAAGTTGGAGGAAGCACTGTACTTTGAAGGAAAGGGTTTCAGCAAAGGTATCATTCTTCTTTCGCTTAATTCTATGCTTAGCTTGTAGAACTCACAACATTTTGATGGTTGTAATTTAGTTCTATATTTTTCATCTAAACAAAAATTGAAGCAAAGACGATCAAACGCTTCTGCTAGGTTTTGATTCCTTCAAGGTTCACATCTAGAAGTGGACTAAAGCATATTTTCCTAAACATAACCATCTATTGTTGAGTCTGTTTGTTCTTAATCGGTCCACTCTTTGTGCCAATTTGGGACAAGGAAGACATGATAGCAGGGAAGTATTTGTCAGCAGAGACTAAACACGCCATTTTAATAATCTAGCAAACAAATAGACTCAACCACGTAGTGTAACATCCCAAGTTTGTATGAAAATATTATATGAAATTACACGTTGAATTCTTAAATTTAATTGTTCACAAGGCCAGACCTAACTTGATTTTAGACGCCCAAGAGAAGATGACCCGAACCAAGAGCACCACAATGCTCAAGACCATTAAAATGTGCAAAAGATCTAGAAGCTTCCAGAAAATTCTACAAGATTCTAGAAAGTTCTAGAACATCCATGAATCCCCTCGATATCTCTAGCAAATTCTAGAAGATTTATGAATATTCTAGATACCTCTAGAAAGTTCTAGAACATCCATGAATCCCCTAGATATTTTTAGAAAGTTCTAGAAGGTTTGTGAATATCCTAGACACCTCTAGAATGTTTTAGAAGATGTATTAATATTTTAGATGTTCCTAGAGAATTCTATAGAAGTCTAGGAAGAGTTAGCATAATCTAGAAAGTTCTAGGTAATGCTAAAATTGTATGGAGAAATCTAGAAATGTATAGAGAAGTATGAACTTGTATAGAAAGATATAGAATAATCTAGAGGGAAGATCCTAGCCATTGGATCAAATCAATCCTCACCATTCATTAAGGAGGTGGATGGCTATAAATAACCCATGGGGGCTCATTTGTAACACAAGTTTGAAAAGAACCACTCGAATCTCTCACCCATAAGCTCTCATAAAAGATCTCCTAACTTTGTTCCATAAACTTTTTATTGAGGTCTTCTTACATCATTTCAAGCCAAGGATAAGAAAAATATATAGAAGCACTTAAGAAGTAAATAGCTTATCTCACCCTTTCTTTAAGTGTTTTATGGTAGTGTGCCTTTGTTATGTTGCATTATAATGTTACTATTGTTGTGTTGCATTACATGTCTCTATAAGGGACCCCATGCATTATGTATGCTCATGATTATCTTGAGATCAAGTTTTATTTGGGTATAGGTTATGCTTCCAGGACTAGCAGGGTATGTATGGTTGCACCCCTCTAGTCCAATCTTATGTTTATGTTAAAGGTTGTGTTGGATGCGACTCTGACTCTATTGACTGTATGACCCGCTAATCATCAGATGAGTTAGTTTTGTTTAAAATCCACATCTTCCTATTAGGCAGAATGTTAAAGGTTGATGTTGGATGCGACTCTGGCCCTACTAACTGTATGACCCGCTAATCATCAGATGAATTAGTTTCGCTTAAAGCCCACATCTTCCTATTAGGGTGGAATGTTAAAGATTGATGTTGGATGCTGATAAGCACTTGAAAAGTGCTTTCTATCCTCTCAAATTAAGGGAGTTTATATTAGATTTCATTTGTTTGCTAATGGTTTTCATGTTAAAATGAAGAAAATTAGAAGAAAAGACCAAAGGATTAAAATTGAGCAAGAATACGGCGAAACAGAGAAGAAAAACTCAATATGACAAAAATTGGGGCAGCGCCGCGGTGCCGGGACGGCGCTGCTGCAACGCTAAAACCCGAGAGCAAACAATTTTGCACTCAACCCTAACACCGTGACACTCTCCAACAGCACCGCGCGCGCCGTTTTCAAATTTTCAAGATCGTCACGGTGCTATAGACCGGCGCCGTGGCGCCAGGTTTCCATAAATGAAAAATTAGTATTTTTATTAAGTTTTGGCGCCGTTGTCGAGGATCCAAAGAACATTTTTTGTTATTTAATATTCATTAGAATTGATAGACCTTAATTTGAGGTGTATATTATTTGGTTGGTTATTTTCTTATTTTTATTTTATTTTATTGTATTTTATATTTTTTTTCTTTTATTTTATTCTATTCTATTCTATTCTATTCTATTCTATTTTGTTTTATTTTATTTTATTTTATTTTATTATTATTCGTTTTATTTTTTTTTTAATATTCATTAGAATTGATAGAAATCAAAGTCAACGACTCTGACTCTACTGACTGCATGACCCGTTAATCATCAAATGAGTTAGTTTCGCTTAAGTCCACATCTTCCTATCAGGGCGGAGGAACTCATGTTGGAAGCATAACCGACTACCTCATGTTATGCATGTTTATGTCTTGGGTCCCAATCATATGTTTTCATGACATATTGCATGTGATTGTGCATATGGGCACTACCTTAAGTGGGAGCTACTTACTGAGTACATTATATACTCATCGTATTTCATAGACTTTGTAGGTGAGGGCACAACATAGAAGGCATGATGGGATGTCACTCAGAGGGCCAACCATCAAACTCACCGTTTTGGTCATATATGCATTTTGTTCCACTACGCTAACGTCTTATGGATCCTGGTGTTTTGTAAAAGAAACTTTCTGTAAAGTTTTTACTTAACTAATAAAAGTTTTGATGTTTACTTTAAAAGTTTTTTTACCAAAACTCATCTCATGGTAGAAAAGTTTAGGTATACATGTTGTAGCAGTTTGACCTTGTTATGTAAGGGTCAGGTCATTACACTTAGTAACTATAAAAACAAAAATACATAGCGATCGTTGAGCTTTTGATAACAATCGCTTAGTCATTGTTATACGATCGCAAAATAATTGATAAGTGATTGCTTAGTCATTAGTAAGTGATCGCAAAGTAATGATCATCGATCGCGTAGAACAGGGCAAGTGATCATTAAGTATACTATACTAATTGTTATCCTTGTACTAAGCAAATAGAAATTCTATACTAAGCGATCGTTATCCTTGTAAGCGATTCCTACCCTTGTGCTAAGCGATTGCTACCCTTGTGCTAAGCGATTGCTACCCTTGTGCTAAGCGATTGTTATCCTATATTAACACACAAGCAACTACTAGAGAACACAAGCTATAGACTACATTTACGCAGAAAAAAAAAAATCATTGTGCATTTTGGGAAAAGAGTAACATAACTTTCAAAGTAAAATGCGAATGGTGGACTAGTGAAAAGGTGTCGAAATGCTCAGAGAAAATGATCAAAGAGATGAGAGAAACTAAGAGTAATGAGATAGCATGGCACGAAAATGAGAGCAAATGAAGGGAGAACGAATGTGAAAGATTGCAAATGGTTAGAAAATGAGTTAGAGAATGCGAACAAGCACGCTATAATGGGTGTCTTAAAAATGAGGGTAAAAGTGGTATTTCACATGCCAAAAGGGTCAATAATAAAGAAGTTTCTAACAAGAGGTCAATCATAGGAAAGTTTTTTCTTTTTGGGTCATTTTGGACAATTTTCCTCTGTTATAGAGAACGGAAGTTAGTTTTTCTCATTAAAGGCATAATGGACAAATGACAATTTTCCATTAAGTAACTCAATTTCAATGGTAAACACTATTAAAGTTTGTACATTTATTGATGAACTTTGTCTTACAATTTGGCATCCCAAACAGACTTATGAATTTCAACATATTAACTTTCGATTTTTTTAACTCAATTTAGTGTCTCACACACCCTTTAAAATTGAAGGATTTATTTAACATTTTTAAACTTAGAAATCTATTTGACACATAACTGAAAGCTAAAGAAATAATTAGATACTTCTAAAAGTCATAAATATGGAAACTAAATTTTGTAATATAACCTAACAATTAACTTAATTATAAGTTTTAAGCTTTTCATATATTATTGTAGTTTTGGTTTTGACCCATTGAGGAACCATAATTGTGATCCACGTGTCTATTTGCAAGGCTCTAAGCGTTATATCCTTCATCTTGTTAAATCTGCCCAGAATTTGCAGCACGTTGAACATTTTTGCGTCCAACTTTGATTTTGATGAGCAAATCTATATTCATTTTCATGGTAATTTGATGGACTGAGCAGTGAAGAAACTGTATGACCTTCAGAACTGAGCGTTTCGATTCCACATGGCTCTCCCTTCTCCATCGGAGCGCTTCCAATGAGCTAAGGTAACAATGAAAGAGATGCTTTTGATACAATTTTCTTTCGATTTGGTTCAACGAATTTGCTTTGTTCATTAAGAGGTTTAGGTTTGAGTGTTAATTTTGGGAGAAGATGATCACCTCGTCTTTTGTCGTAGCAATTCTTTTGAATTTGCTTCTGCTTCGATTTGACTTCTATCTAGGTTTTCTCAGAGCTGATTTCGTATTTTTCTTCTCTGCCTCATAATTATCTAAAAGATGAAGCTGCTTATTCATCCTGATTTTCACATTTTAATCGCAAAAGAAGTGGGGAGAAACTGGAAATTAATGGAAGAAAGCAAGATACTTGTAGTTTATGCTCCTCCAGTCTGTATACTTTCAGTGTAATTTCAATAGGCGAGTATAACGCATTTGGGTTTTGGCCATTAGGATGACTTCACCTTTAGCTCTGAGATTCAGCTCCATTGTGTGCAAAGAAGCTTGGTTTAGCAATAAGCTCTGTCAATTTACCCGTCAAAGTATATTCTAGGGTTGCAATCAAAGAAATTCCCATCCAAATGCATTGAAAATGAAAAATCTTGATCATACTATTCCAACCGCACACAGAAAGGAACAAAAACTTGGCTAATAAGTTGTTGTCAATTGTATCGTCTAGAATCGCTAATATAGTGCCGAAGGTCAACATTATATCTTGTTGATATTGTGCTTTGAAAGTTGTATGACAAATGGAAGGTATATTCTTGTCATAATGTTGGAAATGTGAAGCTGCTGTAATACTCTCTTGGGACAATTTGTGTTATACTGGTTGATGTCTAATATATGTTCTTATCTAACAATTTACCGTCTGATGTATAACAGTTTGCTGTAAACCTTAAGCTTAATTGCTGTAGATACCTTCTATAATTCTTAAATTGTTGTCATGACTGTAAATAGTTGACTTATGAAGAATGGTGAGTGGTTTTGGAATTATGAGAAGTTTTCCCCTTAAGAAAGAATTGCCGAACAAGAAAAAATGGCCGTGAGTGAGATTCTATGGTTGCTGGAGGAATGGGAAGTCTTACCATTTGGTTTGGTAATAGACTGATAGCGGATAGCCTTCTTACTTTATTGTATGTTCTGAAATCTGGACTAAATTTGTTCCTACTTCTAAGACATGGAAAATAGTTTTTAAAGCTCATTTTGTTGGATGATTTTAAAAAATAATCGTTCTAACAAAATAGAAATAGCTTCTCAAATAGAAAGCATTCCCATTAATTATCTTTCCTTTTGAAACTTCCCATCCAAATGGATATATATCCATGTCCTGACATTTATTGTTCATATATCCATGCATATCTTTTGAGTGTTAATTTCAATAATACTGATAAATGATACTGATTTCTAAAGGGTTATATATCCACGCCTGACATTTATTGTTCATCTCTGATATATATATATTGTGTATCCCTTCAAAATTTTAAACTTTTCAGATGGTTCAGAAATCCTTTGACTCCAAATTCAGTGAATATGGACATGGAAATTCTGGGAAGGACATGCCTTCTCAGGAAAAGCAACTGCAGATTTCTGCAAAGAAGACGGCATTAAGGGACTTGCAAAATGATAATAGGGTCAGAGCTCCCAATTGTACTGGAAGCTCCCCACTTTTGAAGGAAAGAGGTACCAGTAGTGACATCATTAAAGTTTCTGGTAACAAGAAAGCCTCACCAGTCTGCCCTGCAAGTCCATCTCATCTCCACTCGTCACCTTCTAATACTGCAAATGGGCATCTTGTTTACGTCCGTAGAAAATCTGATTCGGATATAGGGAAGAATAGTCCTTGTGGTAATATGAGCATAAAAGCTGATTATCCAAATCTAAACAAACTTGGTCAAGTAGCTGAGACTGCGCATCTCAAATCCCAGGTTAAGGAGCTGCAGAATCATTGCTTTCAAGCATTTGCTCCTTTTCCAATGGTGTCTCCTATGAATGCACCTGGAAAACCTTCAGTTCCTCATCACGTTGGAAAGCATGGCATTAATTTAGCCACCGCAGAATCAAACTTCCGTTCTGCACCCTCTGCTGTCCCTTCAGAAGGCATCCCAATAGGATGGAAAATTTTGCAGTGGGAAGACAGATATCATCAGTTGCAGTTGTTATTGAATAAATTGGACCAATCAGATCAACATGATTATCTTCAGGGTATGCTTTGCATTTAAGAAACTGCTTTATCTTATTCCTGAAATAGTTTAACTGATCATTATTTACACCGTGAATAATTTTACACTTCTATCAGTGCTCCGGTCGCTGTCATCAGTTGAACTTAGCAGACATGCAGTTGAATTGGAAAAGAGATCCATTCAGCTCTCGCTTGAGGAAGGTAGTTTGATTTCTGGTTTTACATAACTTCGCTTTCCTTTTCTTTATGGGGAACACTACTCGTTTGCAAAATGGAACATTGACAAATTCATAAATTGGATTCCATTATTTTTGCTCAGTGTCCTTTCCTATTCCATATTACTTCTAACTTTCGACTTGCCATGGTGATTTTTCTTCTTTGGGCTGAAGAAGTCTTGGATTTGGACATATTAGATATTCAGAGGTTGGATAATTTGGTGATCAATAGCTTAAAGATCAAACTTTCGTGAAAGTATTCATTGCTAATATATTAGTCGAAGCTTTATCCCTCCTTACCTTAAGCTTCCTCTCTGTTGGATTTTGACTTGCAAACATGGAAAGAATTATCATGAACGTCAAGATAGTCATCTTGCTAGGAAGTCTATACCTAGTCTTTTCTTTGAATTTTTTTTTTCTTGATATCCATGACTGTCTTGGCCAACTAACGTGCACCACGACTGATCTCACTGGACAACCCATCTAACTTTACAACATTTTGATGTCAAGAAAACTCATAGGATATTAAATTCTAGGTAGGTGGCCACCATGGATTGAACTCATTCCCTCGGCCTTTTATAAAACTCACGTCCTTTATTTACCACTAGGCCAATGCCCATTCCCTATCCCTTTTTAATTATGAACTATTAATATATAGCTATATTCCTTGCAAAATGCTGTAGAGATTTCCTCAAATTAAGTATGATGCTTCTTTTTATTACAGCCCTAGTGCTGACTGGTAACTTCTACAATTATGACTCTGTACCAACCATACATTTCTGCTCAACCTCTTATTTCTTAGTTCCTAGTTAGACATTAAGACATCACAAGCTATAAAACATCAGAAAGCTTCCTTTTGCTTTGGAACATGATCAAAGTAATTTAAAATTCCTCTTTCCTTCATCACAGCAAAAGAGCTGCAGCGAGTTGGGGTTTTCAATGTGCTTGGAAATCCTGTAAAGAATATCAAAGCGCCGTTAACTCATCAGGACGGTTCAGAGGCATAAGAGTATATGCATAACATATTTTTACTTTTCAGCCATTGTTCTTCACATTGGTTGGACGAAGATGGCATGCTGGACCACGGTTGTGTTGAGTTTGTTCTGAACTAGGAATTCTCAGCTGCCACCAACCGGATGGTTGCTGGTTTCTTGTAATATTCTGCCTATAAAATTTTCTGATCTAACAATATTTCTCATTTGTTTTGCAAAGGTTGTAAGAAAAGATTGCAACTGTCTTGACTGTTACCAGGAAGAAGAATGTGAACAGAATCCCCACTGGTTTTATTTGTTCTCTTTGTAGATCCATTGCTATATATTCCTTTGATGGTCGGTTAACAACTCCAACCATAAGTGAGTTGAAATTCAGGCTACATATATCAGATATATTCATAATCTCTTCAAGTCATATATTTATGTATTCAAGTTTCCTAATAGAAGGGCAAATACCTTTTTGGTCCTTAGATCTAGATTCAATTCTTATTTGGTTTTTAGGTTTCCAAAGGTTACACATTTAATCTATAAGTTTTAAGTTTGATATCAATTTAGTCCATAGGTTCTAAAATGTTACAATTTTATTATTGAGGTTTGAATTCTGTTTCAATTTGGTTCTCAAGTTTCAAGATTAATAGTTTTAACCTCAATTTTTCATTAACCACTCACACTCCTAATTTTTTACATTAATGTCTATTATTTAACTTAAAATAAAAATGAAGTGAAATTTTGAATTTAATTTTAATAGCAATGAAAAATAGTGAATTAATCATAATTTTTTGATTCTCTTAAATTAATTAATAAAAATATTTAACACTAAAGATGAAAAATGAGTATTTAGTAAAAAATTGAGGTTAAAAGTGTAAATCTTGAAATTTAGGAATTAAAATGAAACAAACTCAAATCTCAAGAGTAAAGTTGTAATATTTTGAAACTTAGGACTAAATAAAAATTCAATTCAGTGTAACTTTTAGAAACTTAGAGATCAAATGAAAACTAAACCCAAAATCTAGAGACAAAATTGTATTTTTCTTAAAGAAACAATGATTCAATGAAACATCAAGTTGTTAGAATATAGCATAGTAACTGATACATACATACATTGTTGAATTAAAAAGAACTTGCTATTAACAATTTTTTTTCTAGTGGAAAGACCTAATTGAGAATTTTTTTTATAAACTTTAAAAGTAAAAGAATAAGGATAAAAAGATTAAGGGCCGTTTGCAACAATCGCAAAAAGGATAGAAAAAATTGCACCTCTGTCTATCGTTTTTAAACATTTTGCAAATATAGAGAAAAAAAAAAAAATGGAAAATTCTGTTTTCTACTCCAAGAAGTCACTGGAAAAATTTGGCTATTAAAATCGATGACTTCTTACTCACCAAAATTAGGATTCCACTTCTCACTCAAGCAAAACTAGAATAAATTCATATACAAAATTTAACTTCTAAATACAACGGGACAAGTATTGTTGGTATAGTAGTTTATTAATATTATATCAATTGTGTTGGAATACTTTATATACTAAATTTAAACTGAATGTCGATTGATATCTGATAGCTTATTTATCTACTTCAAATTTTAATATTCTTATTGTTACTTGATGTCTAATAGATTATTTGTGTACTCTATAATTTTGATTGATATATGATACACTAATTATTATAATAAAAAATTTAATATGTTTGATAAGATTATTGGTGTATTCTACTATTTTGATATATTATTGATATGCTTAAAAGAAACTAATAGGTTTTAAGAATATTGGTACGATTAGTGTGTCAAAATTTATACTTTCTCAAAATAATTATTGATTGAATGTTGATTGTTAGATTTATTGTCTATACATTTAAAATGTTGATTAATGTTAGATATATTGTTGATACACTCATAGCTTACTTCAAGTATTTATTGATCGATGTCTGGTATATTCATGCGATACTGTCAATATACTTAGAATATTATGCTTATAAAACGAAGTACACATGTTTCAGTTTTAAATAAATTATTAATTGATCGTTGATACACTCATTACTTCAAGTATTTAATGATTGATGTCTAATACACTCATGTTTTATTTATATTATATATATTGTTGATATACTTGGAATATCATGCTTATAAAACGAAACATATATCCTTTATTTCAAAATAAGTTACTAAAAGAATATTGATTGTTGTTAGATGTATTCATGATACAGTTTATATGTTGATTGATATTAGATATATCGCTACCCTCATGTCTTATTTTGAGTATTTGTTGATTGATGATCGATACTCTCATGTCTTATAGTTGATATACTCTTGATACACTTGAAATATTTAATATTCTTGCTCACTGATAATAATAGTATGTTGATGGACTAGAGATTTAATGTTTGTTGATAACTAACACTCGAGGATTTGTGATAAGTAACACTCGAGGTTTTGGATCTAACAACCTTGTTGACGAACAAGACCTTTAGATCTCAAACTCAAACACCTCAAATCAAGATGATCTCTGCCCCTAAGAATGGTTAGATGACGGATTATTTAGACGATCAGCAAAACCACGAATCAGACAAAGCTTGCGGCTCCTATCGATCCTTGATCTTCGAATCACTCCACAAGCAAGATCGATCAAGTCAAACTTGAATGACTTTGAACTTGCAATCTAAACACCATAGAATTGCAAAAGAAGTATAGCACAAGGCTAAAAGAAAGCTCAAAATCTCTTTTACTACATTTTAAAGTCTCTTCCTTGTCTCCTTTTTTAACAATTACATGGGATTATATAGACCTCAAAATCTAACCCTAGACATTCTATGAGGCATTCAAAGAGTTATAACACACACAATTAATGACCATTATAAGCCATGATTTAATTGTAACATAAAAATACATAAAATTACTCAAAACTGAAAAATACATTTAGTAAATACGATAAATCCAAGATTAGTATTTTTCATCTATATTCCATACATTAGTAACCATCCAAGAGTAAATTTGAAGTAGCTTGAAGTATTTTTTTAGTAGATGAAGCTTGATTCTTTATAGATTTCACTTGACTTTACATAATTCTTCTTCTTTGCTTAGTGTAACTTTAGACAGCATGTATGGCTCATTCTTGATGTTCATATTACATGATTGAGGTTCCTCCGTTCATATAATTTGTTGATTCATATATGATACACTAATGATTAAACTCGAAAATTTAATTTGTTTGCATCAACTTTTGATAGATAATTAATGTACTCTATAATTTAATAGATTACTAACGTACTCTATAATTTCGATATACCGTTGATATACTTAAAAAATCAAATATGTTTTAAGAATATTGATACAATTGGTATACCAAAAATTAGGAAAATTATTTTAAATTATAAAACTGTTGGAAATATTTACAAATAATAGCAAAATATCAGTCTATTTGCGATAGACTACTATATGTGTCTATCATGACACAGATAGACACAAACAGTAAGTAGTCTATCACAGATATAGACAATAAAATTTTGCTATCTTTGTATATATTTTAGTTCATTTTCCATTATTTGAAAACAATCTCAAAATTTATGTTACATTTGTAGTATATTGTAAATTGTTAACAACTTTTACTAATATACTAGTGTATATATTTGATATATTGACATAGTTATTTGAGTTTTCTCTTTTTTAGTAAAATTAATTTTTGGCATGTCGGTTTACTAGTGTATGTGTTTCCATACTAAAATCTACTTTAAATTGGTATATTAATTTATAGAATAACCTAAATCAGAGGAAAAAACTCCACAAATTAAACCAAAAAAAAAAAATCGACTACAATGAAATACAAAAATCTATCCGAATTGAAAAAACAAATCAAAATAAAAGAAAGGAAATACAACAAAATATAATAAAATCTAACAAAATCCAAAAAAAAAAAAAAAATCGACTACAATGAAATACAAAAATCTATCCGAATTGAAAAAACAAATCAAAATAAAAGAAAGGAAATACAACAAAATATAATAAAATCTAACAAAATCCAAAAAAAAAAAAAAAATCGACTACAATGAAATACAAAAATCTATCCGAATTGAAAAAACAAATCAAAATAAAAGAATGGAAATACAACAAAATATAATAAAATCTAACAAAATCCAAAAAAAAAAATGAAAATAATTAAATAAATGAACCTAAAAATTAAGTATATAAAGAGAAGAAAATTAAAGGAGAAAGAAAATTGAAAAACTAAAACTTGCATGTGAGAAAAGAGATGTGATGGAAAAAAAATAGAAAAGAAAACGCCAGTTGAAGTTTTCTTCTGTTTTAAAGAGTGGGAGAGAGATTAGTAGAAAGAAAAACATGGGTTGAAAACAGTAATAAACAAAATTTAATAGTACTTTTACTATATTTGTAAAGGTAAAAAACTGGGGACAAAATTGCATATTATTGAAAATATTAGGTATAAATAGACGTTCATTATGTAACCAAGTTTGGTAGCTAAAGGCCATGTGTCCCCTAAAGACACATTCTTAGTGGTCATAAAGTTCCACCACCTACCTGCCAAATTGCCTATAAATAGAGGTTTTGGTGCATATTGAAAGACACACATAAGAGAGAAAATAAGTGAAAGGATTGTACAAATTTGAGAGATTTTATTTTCCATAAAATCCCACTTTCTTTCCTTTATTTTAATTATTATCTTTATTTTACTATTTTACTATTTTATTATTATAATTTTTCGATTTTCGTGCTCCTGTTTTTTCACCATTTTGCTCCTCAATTTTACAACACATTATCAACATGAGCTCTTGTCGTTTTTTCCTTGAAAGTAGGTTCTGAAAGTATATCATTTTCTCTTTATTATAATTAGTAAATTAAACGTTGTTTTGCATGTTTAGTATATATTAAATTACTAATATAAATATAATTATTTGTGACAGTGTTATCATGGCAAATCTAACAAAAAATAGAATTTGCAGCCTTCAACATCAATGTAAATAATTATTTGTCATGGGTGTTTGATGCTGAAATACATCTAGATGCCATAAACTTAGGAGAAACGATTACGAGGGAAATACAATATCTATTCAGGAAAAAGCAAAAACTATAATTTTCCTTTGTCATCATCTCCACGAGGGATTGAAAATGGAATATCTAACAATAAAAGATCACTATATCTTGTGGAAGAATTTAAAAGAGAGATATGATCACTAGAAAACGTTCATTCTTCCTAAAGCTCGTTATGAATGGATACATTTGAGGCTCCAAGATTTTAAATCAGTAAGTGACTACAACTTCGCATTATTTAAAATTAGTTCAAAATTGTTGTCATGCGGAGAGAAAATCATTGATGCGGATATGTTGGAGAAGACATTTTCTATATTTCATGCTTCGAATATGCTCCTACAGCAGAAATATCAAGAGAAAAGTTTTAAACAATATTTTGAATTAATTTCATGTCTTCTCGTGGCTGAATAAAATAATGAGCTATTGATGAATAACCATGAATCTCGACCAACTAGAACAACACCATTCCTTGAAGTGAATGCTGTAAATTTTAATAATCATGGTCGAGGTCGTCGTCATGGTCATGATCGTAGCAAAGGAAGAAATAGTTATTATTTTCCTGGTGGTCATTCTAATCATCCAAATTTCAAAAGAACCACCCAAAATGATGATCATAATGAAAAAGCTCTACAAGATAAAAATTCAAAAGGTGATGAGCATAAATGCTTCCGATGCAGGATAACTAGGCACTGGTCTCGTGTTTGTTGTACATCAAAACACCTAATTGATAGATCAAGCTTTCCTGAAGGAAAAAGGAAAAAATGTGGAAGCAAATTTACTAGGATAATGATATATTTGACCCATCCAATATGACAAATTTGGATGTGGCGGACTTATTTGAATCTTTTGAAGAGAAAATCAGCACAAATGATAGCATAGCAAGTGTTTCTTTTGATTTTGAGAATATTTAAAATTATTTTATCTATCTATCTTTCATTTTTTTTAAGTTAAACTTTGTATTTCAAGTTTTGTTTTTCTTATTGTAATTATCTTGTTTCAATGAAAAATCATGGACAATTTTCATATGTTAAGTGACTCAAAAATAAGGAATGAAAATCTATGTCTGGCAGACTGTGCAACTACACATACAATACTTATAAATACAAATATCTTTCCAATTTGACAATGCTGGAAGCAAAAGTCATATAATATTAGGTTCTGCAAACCTAATTGAAGGAGAAAAACAAATATTATTTTGCTTAGAGGAACAAAATTTACAATTAACAATGTATTGTTCTCTTGTCAATAAAAAGGAAATTTATTAAGTTTTAAAGATATACGTTGCAATGGTTATCATATTAAGACTGATAGAAAAAATGAGATAGAATACCTTTATATCATATCTCCTGTCTCACATGAAAAACTGAAGGGAATTGAATCCCCGGCGAAAGCGTGTGATCACGTTCTTTGATTTATTGAAAGAATTAAAAATACAAAAAAAGTAAATAAAAGGTTAAACATCATACATTTGTCAATCTATAATTCTTGAACTGATAGTCTTCTTCTTATTGACTTCCTTTTCCAAGAGATCTTCCTCGCTATGACTCTAGCAAGGATCTGGTTTGTGGGAACCGCTTATTTGAAAGAATGGGAAGAAGATTTTTCTTAGAATTTTTTTAAAGAAAATTGGGAGAATTAGTAGAGGAAGATTTTTAAAGTAATCGTAGAGATTATTCTCTTAGAGAGTGTGTTTTTTGAAGGCTCCCAAGGACCTTATTTATAGAACTTTATGAGTTACTCCTAATCCTCTTAGGATGAACCTTTTGCAGAGATTTTAAATCAAATATTTAATGATATCCAATATTAATAAATATTTACCCAAATAATATCTCATATTAAAAATTTAAAATATTTAAATCTTATTAAATATTTATTTTCTGCAGAAGCTTTGATTTGGATCTCATCCAAATTAAATAATTAATTATGTGAATCCAATTCAACTCAATTAATTAATTCTTCCTCTATTTATTTTCTGTAGAATCTTTAATTTGGACCTCATCCAAATTAAATAATTAATTATTTGAATCCAATTCAAATTAATTAATTAATTCTCCCTCTATTTATTTATATGGATTTTATCCAAATAAATAATTAATTATTTGAATCATATTCAAATAAATGAATTCTCCATATTATAAAGTTATAATTTGAATCACATTCAAATAAAATTTATAATAAATCATGCAATTAATTGTATCCAATACAATTAATATTTTCCCTCACAAATTTGAACATTTAAAATTTTTCTTTCGATATAGTTGATCCTTGTTAGTCCGTAGTAAGCTAGCAATGGGACTTTATGAACTTACAGATCAGAAGCTCCAACGATATGAGATTAATCGGCTAAACTCATTAATCACATTAATCAATATTCGTTAACCATGGGTACACTCCACTAAAGACCCATAGCTATACTCTTTTCACTGAAGATGTATTCTGTGTCCATTGATATAGACCAATAATAGCAAATTAGTCTTTCACAAGTTTTCGTAACACCAGTTAGGTCAAATTACCTTTTTACTCCTAGGTTACTTCTAAATCCTTAAGTACCAGTGCTCCTCTATTAAACAACCTGTTTATGGTTCAACCATTAAACAGAAACCCCTCTCGGGTCAGTGAGAGGTAGGACCCTTTGTTCAAGTCTCGAAACACCACATAACGGAACACTTATCTTACCCTAAAAATGGGAATGAGTGAATTCCATCTTGTATAATTATGTCCCCAGCTCCCCACCTAGTCTTGTCTCCAAGATGGTAGGCATATTGAGTCGGCAAACGACCACTCTCACCTATACAAATCAAAGGACAATCCCTCGTGGACAAAAATTCATAATATGCTCATGATTAAGATTAAGTTGCCTAGGTCATCCTATTGAAATAGAAACCTAACTAGTCAACGGGGTTACATCTAGCGATTACTATTTCGTGTCATGGTCTTATACAAACTCATTGCATAGGATACCTCCACTCGCATGTCACCTATAGGAATGCATTAGATCATTGTGTTATCCCTATACTATAGACCCTTTAAACTGTATCTTAAACATTGATATCCATATGTCCCCACATACAGTTCAAGACTCATAAAACAACCTAGGGCATTAGTTTAGGGTTATTAAGACAAAACAATCAAAAAGCAATCAATAACGCTTATTGAAGTAACACATCAATAACTTTTTATTAATGAGTTAATTACAGTCAAATTATTACATTTACTATCTACGAGTTTTAGGCATAAAACCCAACAAAAATGTATATTGGAAAAGTTGTCTACTTTATATTCTGGATTATATTATACTCATATACAAATCATTGAAACATATGCAACAATGAACCTAAAGTTCATGAAAATCAAGATATATTTACAATTTGGCATGACCGGTTGGGTCATATAAGATCTATAATGATGAGAAGAATCATTGAAAATTCAAATAGACACCCATTGAAGAACCAAAAGATTCTTCAATCAAGTGAATTATTATGCGATGCTTGCTCCCAAAGCAAATTAATAATTAGACCAACACCAACTAAAGTGGGAATTGAATCCCCTGCATTTTTAGAATGAATTCATGGTGATATATGTAGACCTATTAATCCACCAAGTGGACCATTTAAATATTTTATGGTATTAATAGACGCATCCAGTAGGTGGTCACACGTGTGCTTATTATCAAATTGAAACCTTGCATTTGCAAGATCGCTTGCTCAAATAATTAAGTTAAGAGCACAATTTCCTGATTATACAATTAAGACCATTCGTCTTGATAAATACTGGTGAATTTATATCCCAAACTTTTGATAATTATTGTATATCATTTGGGATAAATGTTGAACATTCTGTAACTCATGTTCATACACAAAATGGTTTAGCATAATCATTTATAAAACGTTTGCAATTAATTACTAGACCATTACTTATGAGAGCTAAGCTTCCTACATTTGTATGTGAACATGCTATTTTGCATGTTGTGTCACTTGCATGCATTAGGCCAGTAGCTTATCATAAATGCTCATCATTACAATTAGCTTATGGCAAGGAGCCAAATATTTCCCATCTAAGAATTTTTTGGATGTATAGTATATGATCCAATTGCTCTACCACAACATACTAAGATAGGTCCTCAAAGGAGGTTAGAAATATACGTTGGATATGCTTTTCCATCAATTCTTAAATATTTTGAACCCCTGACGGGTGATGTATTTACTGCACAATTTGCTGATTGTCATTTTAATGAGACAAATTTTCCAACATTAGAGGGAGGAATTAAGAAGTTGGAAAAAGAAATTATATGGAATGCATCATTATTGTCTCATTTAGATCCCCATACAAATCAATGTGAACTGGAAGTTCAGAAAATAATTCATTTGCAAAATTGATAACTTGTAGAAATATAAGTTATTATTGTCTTTCTTTTAGAAAAATAGAGTTTAAATGGAGAATCATGCGGTAGTTTGGGTTAAATCCCGTTGATAAATCTCCCTATGCGTTTTACTCTTGTGAATTGATGAAAATAATTGTTTTGAAGCTTTTTAAACCTAAAACGCATATTTTAACGCAAGAACGCAAGCAACCTAAGGATGCGTTATCAATCTAAAATGCAAGGCAACGGAAAGTCAGACGTGAATCTTGAGAGATTGTCGGGAGATTTATGTACTTGATCTGCGACTAAAGTGGTGGATCTGAATTGAACCAGAAATCACGCGATTAGGCGAGAAAAATGCAAGACAGCAATTCAACCTCCAATTATGCAGATTTGCCAGCTATTGCAACACAACATCTATAAAAGGGTAGACCTAAAGGTTGAAAACGTTGTTGGATCGCTCAGAAGAATTCCTAAGTGACAGCAGAGTTCTCTCTAGACGACAACCAGAGACAAATAGCTTGAGAGAGAAGAGTCTTCCCTCCGCCTGACTACTTCCAGCAGAATTCACGCTATCATCCCGGCAAGCTCAAGAGATTGAGGAGCCATTTCATGCTTTCTATCTTTTTCTTACTTGTGTTTTAGTTTATTGACAAGAAATTGTATTTTCTAAAACATTTATTCCGTTCATCAATCTATACATCTTCCATGGCTATCCATTTTTTATCACTTTCCATTTGTTTATCATCTATGAGTAACTAACTCTCTTGAGGGTCACAGGTTGTGTTATCATCTAAATAAGAACCATAGTTTTGACTATTCCATCTTGTTAATTGTACTTTGATCTAATGCTTATGTCCATCTAGCTAATCGATATAAGTAGTAATAATCAGATTCCTTGAGATAGTCAGTGATTGTGGAACTCAATTGCAAGGCTAAGAAGTGTTGTCTAGACATAGAAATAAACTTGGAACTTAACACTCATCACTTCTCACCACCTTCTTGTAATGCATAACTTAAATAATCCAACGAATTCTAGAATCTGCATAGTCTGTGTTCGACCTCGGACTCACTGATAAAACCTCATTCTTTGCTTATACTTGGGTGAAGAATAGGAACACTTGACAAATTAATATCACATATATTTAGCACGTTAAACGCACAACAAAAATATAGCAAATCAATTACCAAATGCATTTATAGATGCAAAGGAAGTAACTAAATCACATATACTCGTTGCAAATGTTTCGAAAAAAAATTGATATCTCAAATAACAAGTTGTTACTAATGAGTCTGGAACATGCCAGAAGCATGGTAGACCAGTGGTTTCCAAAGATAAAAATCCTCGAAAAAGAAAAATAAACTATAGTAAAAAAGATTTGGTTGAGGATGTAAATATACATGAAAAAACCCTGGACATGACTAATAATACAATTACTGAAGAAGGTGAAATACCTAAAGATAATAATGAAATTTCAATAAATTATATCATGACAGGGAAAAGATGAAATCGAACTAATATAGTTATTAACAACATTTTTGCGTATAATGTTGCTCTTGATATTATATCTGAAAATGAGGATCCTAACCCAAAATTTGTTGAAGAATGTCGACATAGAAAAAAGTGGCTTCAGTAGAAAGAAGCAATCGAGGCAAAATTAAATTCACTTTCAAAACATCAAGTTTTTGGCCGATAGTCTGGACACCAGAAGATGTCAAGCCTATGGGATACAAATGGGTATTTGTGAGAAAAAGAAATGAAAATAATGAGATCACAAGATATAAAGCAAGCCTAGTTGCACAAGGTTTTTCACAAAGACCTAGTATTGATTCTGAGGAAACATATTCTCTAGTGGTGGATGCAATTACATTAAGATATTTAATTGGTTTGACTGTATATGAAAATCTAGACATGCATCTTATGGATGTAGTCACAGCCTATTTATATGGGATAATGACATTTATATGAGAATCCCAAAAGGATTTAAGATACTTGAAATACATAAATCAAGTTCTCGAGAACTATATTCAATAAAGTTACAGAGATCACTATATGGATTGAAACAATCAGGACAAATGTGGTATAATCGCTTGAGTGGATATTTGTTGAAAGAAGGATATCAAAATAATCCAATATGTCCATGTGTTTTTATAAAGAAATCACAGTCAGGATTTGCTATTATATCTGCATATGTTGATGACCTAAATATAATTGGAACTCCTGAAGAGCTTTCAAAGGCAAGAGAATATCTTAAGAAAGAATTTGAGATGAAAGATCTTGGAAAAACAAAATTTTGCATTGGATTGCAAATTGAGCATTTAGCATATGAGATATTTGTTCATTAGTCAACCTATACAGAAATTTTTTTAAAAAGATTCTATATGGACAAAGCACATCCATTAAACTTTCTAATGGAAGTTTGTTCACTAGATGTGAAGAAAGATATATTTCGACCTCGAGATAATAATACAGAGCTTCTTGGTCCTGAAGTACCATATCTTAGTGCAATTTGTGCACTCATGTAACTTACTAATAATACAGATCAGATATTGCATTTTCAGTAAATTTATTAGCTAGATATGGTTCTTCTCCAACAAAAAGTCATTGGAATGAAATTAAACATATACTCCATTATCTTCGAGAAACGATCGATATAGGTTTGTTTTATTCAAATAAATCAAATTTTGATTTAGTTGGTTGTGCAGATTCTTGATCCACACAAAACTAGATCTCAAATAGGTTATTTGTTCACTTGTGGAGAAACTGTTATATCTTATCGATCAGTGAAACAGACCATAACAGCTACTTCCTCAAATCATGTTGAAATTCTTGCAATCCATGAAGCTAGTATAGAATGTGTATGGCTAAGCTCAATGACTCAACACGTTCATGAAACATGTGGCTTGTCTTCTAGTAAAAATCCTCCAACAACATTATACGAAGATAACACAACATGTATAGCCCAAATCAAAGGAGAATGTATTAGAGGAGATAGAACAAAGCATATTTTACCAAAGATTTTTTACACTCATGATCTTGAAGAAATGGTGACATTACTGTCCCACAACTTTGTTTGACACATAACTTGGCAAACTTATTTATAAAATCATTACCAACCGCATCATTTGAAAAATTGGTGCAGAAAATTGGAATGCGGCGACTCAGAGATCTCAAGTAATGTTCCTATGAGGGGAGCAAATGTATTGTATTCTTTTAAAAGTATTAGATTATATGAAATATGTATTTTGTTTCCTTCACTAGGATTTTTTCCCATTGGGTTTTTTCTTAGTAAGGTTTTAACTAGACATATTTCATATATATATATAATGAACATCTAAGAGGGAGTATTGTAAATATTAGGTGTAAATATATGTCCATTATGTAGCCAATCTTAGTGGCTAAAGGCCATGTGTCTCCTAAAGACACATTCTTAGTGGCCATGAAATTCCACCACCTACTTGCCAAATTGCCTATAAATAGAAGCCTTTTGGTGCATATTGAAAGACACACATCGGAGAGAAAATAAGTGAAAGAATTGGAGAAATTTGAGAGATTTTATTTTCCATAAATCTCACTTACTTTCTTTTATTTTAATTATTATCTTTATTTTATTATTTTATTATTTTAATATTATAATTTCTCGGTTTTCATGTTCCTGTTTTTTCCTCATTTTGCTCCTCAATTTAACAACACATATATGTTTATCCCTTTTCATACTTAATACAATTTCCCAAAATTAATGGTCATTTGACATATTTTGCCTAAAAATAAATAAAAAATTGGGCATTTGCAAAAAGAGCAAAACAAAGTACATTAATTAGACCCAACGCTCACATGTTTGTTGTTTGTAAAAATGACAACAACGTAGTTCAACCCACATGTAAAAAATAGAACATGTCACAATGCCCTCATTACTAATATACATTTCATACACTCGATACACGTGACTGATATACTTGATATATTTGATATTGATGTGTTCGACTAAGATACTTTATATACTTTTCTATAATGCGCTCATTTATACTATTGATAATCTTAAAACACTTAACTGATATACTTGATATACTTGAAAATAATGTGTTTGACTGATAAACTGCTGATAAATTTGTCAAACATTCACTCATTTATGCGATGATAAACCTGATACACTTGACTAATATAACTGTTAATAAACTTGATTCTTTTATAATGCTGATACATTTGACTAACATACTTGGTTGATATATATTGGATTATTTTGGTATCTTTCTTTAAAAAAATATCCACTCAGGTGATTGTAAAACATTAGTCCTAATTGTTTCAATCCATATAGTGATCTCTATAACTTTATTAAATACAATTCTCGAGAACTTGATTTATACTATATATTTCAAGTATCTTAAATCCTTCTGGGATTCTCATATAAATGTCATTACCAAGAGATCCATATAAATATGATATGACTACATCCATAAGATGCATATCCAAACTTTCATACACAGTTAAGCCAATTAAATATCTTAATGTAATTGTATCCACCATTCGAGAATATGTCTCCTTGTAATCAATACCAAGTATTTGTTAAAAACCTTGTGCAACTAGTCATACTTTATATCTTGTGACCATGATATTTTCATTATTTTCCTCACAAATACTCGTTTGTATCCTAAAGGTTTGACACCTTCTGGTGTTTGTGAAAGGGTTGAAATCTCTACCATAGCGGAAGCAGTACAGAATCAACTTCGAAATAAATTGGGATTTTGAAATATCAATACATTACAAAAAAAAATACAGAAAACCTACTGTATTAATTCTAGGCTAAGCATGGATTAGAGATAGGATCCTACTTTCTTTTGTCGACTCTGAACACGACCGCCTCAAACCTCTCCTATTCTCTGAGGGATGAGATAAGAATTGTGGATCCTTGATCTTGATCTTAGGGAGAAAAAAAAGAGAAAGAGCACTAGAGATAATTTCGAGAGAATCACTTTTTTTTTTTCTATTTCTTTTGCAGGCTTATTTAGGGAGAAAGAGTAGGAGAAGTGGGATTAAACCACTTAGAGCGTAACTCCCACGCAAGGGAGTTGATTTTTTAATTAATTAATTAATTAATTTAATAAATAAATAATAAATAATAAATAATAAATAATAATTAATTTAATTTAATTTAATTAATTAATTCATTTAAATCATACTTAAATAAACATCCTCTATATAATCTATAGTTTTAATTCATTTAATTTAATGAAAATACATTAAAGAAAATTAATTCTTTAATTAATTACTTTTTAAATTAAATATCTAATATTTAATTTAACCTATATTTGAATCATATTCAATTGCTATTCTCTCCTAACTTATAGTTTTGATGTGCATTAATACATTAATTTTAACCTATAGTTTTAATATGAATCTAATTCATATTAATATTTGATTTCTTTCAAATATTTAATTCTCTAAAAAAAATTAATATTGTATCATATCTAAAATTAAATTTATATTATAAAGTTTAAAATAAACTTTATATTATAATGTATCATCATACATTATGGGGCCTTAATGAACTTACAGATCAGAAGTTCCAACGATATGAGATTAATTGACTAAACTCATTAACTACATTAATCAATATTCATTAACTATGGCTACACTCCACTGAAGACCCATAGCTGCACTCTTCTCAGTGCAGATATAAGGATATTGATCAATAACAGCAAATTAGTCCTTCACAAGTGTTCATAATACCAACTGGGTCGAATTACTGTTTTACCCCTGGGTTACTTCTAAATCCTTAAGTACCAGTGCTCCTTTAATGAACAACCTGTTTATGGTCCAACCATTCAACAAAAACCCCTCTCGGGCCAGTGAGAGAGTAGGGCATTTTGTTCAAGTCTAGAGACACCACTTAAGGGAACACTTATCTACTTACCCTAAAGATGAGAATGAGTAAATTTCATCTTATATAATTATGTCCCTAGCTCCCTGCTCGGTCTTGTCGCCAAGATGGTAGGCGTTTGTATCAAATACAAAGTGAGTCGTATCCATAGTGTCACCAGGATAAGGTATCCAGCTTTATCTCTATACTATAGACCCTTTAAACTATATATTGAACAATTGATCTCCATATGTCTCCACATACAGTTCAACACTCATAAAACAACCTAGGATGTTAGTTTATTAGATTTGGGGTTATTAAGACAAAACAAACAAAAAACAATAAATAATGCTTATTGAAGTAACGCATCAATAACTCTTTGTTAATGATTTAATGACGGTCAAATAATTACATCTACGATCTACGAGTTTTAGGACATAAAACCCAACAAACTCCAACTTGAACTAAAACTCTAGTGGGTTGTACATAAAGAGCAGTGAGAATGGTAAGTATGTAATTACAATAAACTAGGGCATCCATATAACCATTATACATCTCCCACTTGCCCTAGACAACAAAACGTATATATCTCGTAGACCCAGACTCTCTAGATGACCCTTGAACACTTTAGCCTAGAAAGCCTTCGTAAATGGATTAGCACTGTTATGCTCTGAAGTGATCTTTGTGACTATCACATGTCCTCGTTGCACAATCTCCCGCATCAGGTGATATTTCCTCTCAATATGCTTTCCTCGTTTGTGGCTGCAAGGCTCTTTAGAGTTGACTATTGCCCCACTGTTATCATAGTATAATGTGATGGGCAATTCCATGTTTGGAACGATTTCCAAATCATTTAGGAACTTTCTGAGCCATACTGCTTCGTTTGCTACTTCACAAGTAGCTACATACTCAACCTTCATAGTGGAGTCTGCAATCATTCTTGCTTGATGCTACGCCATACTACAGTTCTTCTGTTTAAGGTGAACACTGATCTTGACATGGATTTCTTAGAATCCTTGTTAGTTTGAAAATTAGAGTCAGTGTATCCTGTAAGGATCAAACCCTTAGCTTTACACACCAGCTTGTAGTTCCTTGTTTTTTTAAGATACTTAAGGATGTTCTTGACCGCAATCTAGTGGTCTAACCTTGGATTGGACTGATACCTACTCACTATTCCCACTGCATAACAAATGTCTGGCCTAGTACAAAGCAAAGCATACATTAAGCTACCCACAGTTGAGGCATAGGGAATACGTCTAATATCCTCAATTTCTTGAGGTGTCTTAGGACACTGTTCCTTAGACAAATGAACCTCGTGCCGAAAGGTAGTAAATCCTTCTTAGAGTTCTGCATCGAATATCGAGTCAACATTTTATCGATAAAAGTTGCTTGAGCAGAGCCAACGTTCTGTTCTTGCGATCCCTAATGATTTAGATCCCAAATATATATTGTGCCTCTCCCAAATCTTTCATTTGGAATTGGGCTGCCAACCAATTTTTAACATCAGTAAAATATCTTACATCATTCCCAATGAGTAGGATGTCGTCCACATAATGTACTAAGAAAGCTACTTTGCTTTTGATGATCTTCTTGTATACACAAGACTCATCAATATTTTGTTCAAAACCAAAAGATTTGATCGCAGTATCAAACATAATATTCCAAGATCTAGATGCTTGTTTCAACCCATAAATGGATCGATTTATCTTGCAAACTTTTTGCTCCTGACCTTGGGCTATGAACCCCTTGGGCTGAGACATGAAGATACTCTCTTCAAGATTCCCATTCAGAAAAACAATCTTGACATCCATTTGTCAAATTTCATAGTCATAATAAGCATAGCAACAGGGGAAAAAGTTTCCTCATAGTCAATCCCTTCCCTTTGTGTGTAACCCTTTGCTACAAGTCTTATAAACTCTACTTTCATTTTTAGTTGCTAAACATAAGTACGTAGTATCGCTGTGAACTTATTTACTCGTTCTCCCTCTTGTAGATCGAAGGAGGAAGTGGAGGAGGTCGGAAGTAATTTTAGGTAAGTTGAATATGTAAGTCATTAAAAGGAAACCGAGTTAGAATTGACTTTGAATATTAATTGGGGCACAAAAGCGGATTTTTAAATTAAAAAGAAAGAGAGGAGTAAAGAAAGAAAGAAAAAAGAAAGAAAATGAAAAGGAAAGAAAAAGGAAAAAATGATAAATAGAGAAAAAAAAAAAAGAAAAGGAAAGAGATAGTGGATAGTTAAGTTGGCAAGGAAGTTTCGGTGCATATGGCTGAAATTGTCGATCTTATCCCATTTCTCAAACTTCAAACTGACTCCATCTTTCAGCTGAGCGATGAGGAGAGGTAGAAGAAGGAGTCTAAGGCAAATTCGTGTAGAATTCTGGTCGGTTTCGTGGTGTAATTGAAGCCGAAACAGAAGGTTTGGTTGCTGTCATGCAATCTGAGCAAGGTCTGGTATTTGAAGGATAGCGAGCTGTAGAGATCGAGTTTAGGGCTGAAAAGTTGAGGTTAGTAAGTTAATTCAATTCTTAACAACTTTTATGAAGGATGGTTGAGCTGAATATGACGAGGAACAGGTTTAATTATAGGTGTAAGCGACTGATACAGATTCCTCGAGTGATCTGGAGTAGGCGATGTAAATTGGGAATATCTATTGAACGACAAGGAGTTAAGCTCTGAAAGTTTGAGGTAAGCTATAAAACACATTTCTTTACAAGTTTGTAGAAGAGAGAACTTCGGGTTGGAAATCTAATAGATAGAAGCGAAGACAGCAGAAGAATGAGACAGGTTTCGCTAGAAAAGCAGTGACACTGAAGGCATAATGGAGAGCAGCGAGAAGAGTCTTGGTGCCGCTGGTGGCTTTTTGTCTCACAACTCACTCTGGATCTCGCTAGTCTCACTGGTGTCACTACTCTCGCTAGTCTCGCTGATCAAGTAAGTCTCGCTGGTTTTGCCTAGTCTCACTGGTCTCGCTAGTTCACAGTATCGTTGGTACAGTTTGGTCTTTTGCTTGAATTTGTTGGTTTAGTCTCGCTAATGGCCTGAATCTCATTCATTAGCGAACTCTTTTATGAAATGTAGCCTTGGTTGAGCATTTCTTTGTAGAATATAGTCTCAGTGATGGTTTTCTTCATGAAGTAGAGTCTTGGTGGTGAATAATAGAAATGTCTAAGGCTTGTTTGCTAAGTAAAAAGGAATTTTAAGGAAATCTAACAAAGGAAAATGTACTATATCTGGCCGAGAGGAGCTAGGAAAGGCGTATAGCCCTTTAAGGGTCAAGACAAGTTGTGAGTGACAATTTTATTTAAAATGAGTCTACTTTAAACAAAGCTTTTATGTTGTAAGATTATGTTTGGAAACATGTTTATATGTTATGCTTTCCATGGGTTTTAACGTGCTATGAGGATTATTTGCTTGAAATGAAGTGTATGTTTCCAGGTGCGTGCATATTATGGTTTTGCATTGGAATTATTTGAAGTATGCTAGTTGTTAACCAAGTTTTACGAAAAGCATACTATTCATTGATCTATGATCTTATGGAAGCATGATGAATGTTAAAAGAAATTGTGAAAGTTTGAGATGCTTGAACTTGTGCATTCATTATGTTATTTTCAAAGGATGTCGCTTTTGAATTAAGTTTTTGGAAAGGCTCCCAATGCTAAAGGACTCGAAGAAGGCATGTGAGTAGCGGGGATATAGAAATGGTTCCCAATGCTGAAGGACTCGGAGAAGGCATGTGGGTAACCTGAGTATAGAGATAGCCCTCAATGCTAAAGGACACGGAGAAGGCATGTGGGTAGACTAAATCTTGTATAGGGGACCCGATATTGAAGGTCTCGAGAAGATATACGGGCAACCCAAGATATAATGTCTATCTGCACGTAGAGGTATGGTTGACGTTGTTGTGTTAAGATTACTCCACATAGCTTAGGATATTCAACGTTAGGTGTATCGGGATTACTCCGCCCTAACTAAGGATGATTATAATGTTGAGCAAAATTGAGCTCCGCTTTGCCTCAACTAAGGAAAATGTTTTTGAAATTTATTATACTTTTATGGTTTTTCGGAAATGAAACGTATATGGTTTGATAACATTATATGAGCATGATTTGCCTGGATATGGAATAGCAAATTATTACTGCCTATTTATTATCATACTTTGAATACAGTTTTGATTTATGTATGAGTTAAAGAAGGGTTTTACTAAACATGTCACTCACTAGGCAACCTAGCTCATGTTTTCCCTGTTTTTCTGTTTTTAGGTAGCGAGCGAGTTCGGGGTGCTTATCCTACACAGCAACTCCTTTAGGCCCACCATCAGTTTTTGGAATTTTGAAAATTGTAAATATTTGATCTTAAACCTGTGTTGTACATATAGAGGGCTAAGGGCGGATGTTTTTACACTAATGTTCTAGGTGAATTAAATCATTTAATTAACCAAGTGACAATGCATACTAATAGGTCTTAGGTTAAGGCACTCAGTTTCCAATTCAGTTCCCAGTTAGGAGGTGTTCCATAAACCGTCAACTTAAATACCTCCAATCTTGACAGAACTGAAGTGATAGAATTCCTTTATAACCTAAAGTCCTATTTGTCCTACTTAGTCATTTTTTTAAAACTATTTTAAAACAAAGTAAGACAAATTCTAATTTTATTAGAATTAATATGATCTTAGGTCTAAATTAATTTTAAACAATTTAAAACCAATTTCCTAGAGATTATGTTTGCATGCAATTCTCAATTATAGGTTGACAGTTACTAATAATAAATTTTATAACTATTATAAATTCTAATGATTAGCGAATAACATGCTTTATATGGTTTAATTAATTAACAAACAAATTCTAATTAATTAACCAATCATATTACATGTATTTCATGACATAATATAACAGTTGTTTTAACCTATGGATGTATCATGCTCAATGCAAATTGATTTTCATTTAAAATATAACATTTAGATTAAATAAATCATGAAAATAAATCATACATTAACAAAACATTAATAATATAATTATTTATATTTATTTAATTAATGTCATACATCATGCTTTTTCCAATTTCATATATTTAATATATCAACATACATTAAATAACTCATGAAATTATTATCATGCATTAAAATCATATATTATAACATTTATAATATACTAAAATGCATGAACATACTTAACCTATGGTGGATTATCACTAAATGACATCCATAAAGCATTTAAATAACATATGAACTAGTAAAATTGGCCCCTAGGATAAAACAAAGCAATAAATTATATTAATTCATGTTTAAAATATCCTAAAACTGCTTCTACCACTCCAAAATCGGACCAAAAACCCTCGAACTGCTTTGAATCGAGCCCCAAAACCATGAACCAAACAAAAAATGCCAAGAACCGGATCAGAACTAGCTGAATCGAACCAAATAACAGCTAAACTGGAGCCAAAAAGCTTGAATCGGAGCCAAGAAGCCTGAACCGGAAGCGAACCGCGCGAACCAGAGCTGAACCGAGCGCTAGACGAGCTGAGACGCCAGCCACGCAGCTAGTGGAGCCGCCTTGCACGTTCATGCTCACGCCACGCTGACACCAGCCTTTCTTTTTCAGCGTGCGCTTCCTTTTTTTTTTTTTCCGTTTCCCCTTTCGTGCAGAGAGCTTCTTTGCACAAATTCTTGGCCTACATTCATCCATTTTGCGCAAATTTGGTGTCGTTTTTCTTCTTGGAACATTCCAAATTCAAAATTGGACTTACAGAACAGTAGTTTACAATAGAAAATGCCCAAAAACACAGGGGCCTTTACATTTGATCAAATAAAAAAAAAAATATAAATCTATGGCCATTTTTATCGTAAACATTAAATTGCAAACCTACAATCAATAATGTAGAAAACCCACCAAAAGCAATGCAAATTTCAAAAGTTTCAAATTAATTTTACGAGATGGCTCTGATACCAATTGAAAGGGTTGAAATCCCTACTGTAGCAGAAGCAATACAGAACCAAATTCAAAATAAATTGGGATTTTGAAATATCAATACATTGAAAAAAAAATACAGAAAACCTACTGTATTAATTCTAGGCTAAGTATGGATTAGAGATAGAATTTTACTTTCGTTTGTCGACTCTGAACATGACCATCTCGAACCTCTCCTATTCTTCGAGGGATGAGATAAGGATTGTGGATCCTTGATCTTGATCTTTGGAAAAAAAAAAAAAAGAGAGGACCAAAGAGAATTTTTATCAAGAGAATTACTTTTTTCTTTTTTCTATTTCTTTGCAGACTTATTTAGGGAGAAAGAGTAGGAGACGTGGGATTAAACCACGTAAAGCGTAACTCCCACGTAAGAGAGTTACCTTTTTAATTAATTAATTAATTAATTAAATTAATAAATAAATAATAATTAATAATTAATTAAATCTAATTTAATTAATTATTTCATTTAAATCATATTTAAATGAACATCTCCCATATAACATATAGTTTTAATTCATTTAATTTAATTAAATAAAATTAAAATTAATTAAGAAAATTAGTTCTTTAATTAATTAATTTTCAAATTAATTATCTAATATTTAATTTAACCTATATTTGAATCATATTCAATTGTTATTCTCTCACAACTTATAATTTTGATGTGCATCTAACACACATTATTTTTGACATATAGTTTTATTATGAATCTAATTCATATTAATATTTGATCTCCTTCAAATATTTAATTCTCTAAAAAAAATTAATTTTTTATCATATCCAAAGTTAAAATTATATTATAATGTTCAAAATAAACTTTATATTATAATGTATCATCATCTATTATATTATTTCCCTAAGTAAATTTACATATCAAATTTCATTCAAGACATAATTACCTCAACACTCTTTACAAGCTAGGAAGGGGACCTAATGGACCCAGGTATCAGAAGCTCTAACGATATGAGATTAATTGGCTAAACTCGTTAACCACGTTAATCAATATTCATTAACTATGGGTACACTCCACTAAAGACCCATAACTGCAATCTTCTCACTGCAAATATATTTCTATGTCCATGGATATAGACCAACAACAGCAAGTTAGTCCTTCACAAGTGTTTGTAACACCAAATGCGTCAAATTACCGTTTAACCCAAAGCCCAAGGACTCGGAGAAGGCCAATGGGTAGCCGGAGTATAGAAAAGGTACCCAACGCTGAAAGACTCGAAGAAGGCGAGTGGTAACCTGGATATAGAAATTGGACCCCAATGCTCGAGGACTCGGAGAAGGCATATGGGCAGCACGGAATATAAAAAAGGTACCCAACACTAAAGGACTTAAAGAAGGCGAATGGTGACCTGGATATAGAAATGGGACCCCAATGCTCAAGGACTCGGAGAAGGCATATGGGCAGCATGGAATATAAAAAAGGTACCCAACACTGAAGGACTTGAAGAAGGCGAATGGTGACCTGGATATAGAAATGGGACCCCATTGCTCAAGGACTCGGAGAAGGCATATGGGCAGCCCGGATTATGATACCTACCTAAGTGCACATTGAGGAACGTACGACGCTAATATGTTGAGATTACTCCACACAGCTAAGGATAATCGACGTTGAGTAGCATTGAGCTCTGCTCCGCCTCAACTAAGGAATATGAATTGAAATCAACGAAACTTTCTTTAGTATCTTTTCTTGAAATGAACATGATTTGTATGATTATGACTTATATTGAGATTTTATATGCATTAAGTTTAAATGTTTCTACTATGATAGTTTTCGAGCCAAAGAGGCTTTATGAAAGCAGTCACTCACTGGGCAATCTAGCTCACATATTCCAGGTAGCGAGTGAGTCCGGGGTGCTTAGCCTACACAAGATCTCGTCTTGGTCTACCAACGATCTCTAGAATTCTAAAAATTGTAAATATTCGAACTGGTTCATTGTACATAGGGAGGGTTAAGGGAGTTGTTGTGTATTTATGCTATTATGTGACTGAATGAAAAGGATATGCATTTGGCAAATTAACTTTGGTATATTTATGAAGTAATTTATAGTTTATAACTGTTTATTAGGTAATTCAAGAGTTTATGGTTGACAGTGGATATCGTAAGAGGGTCGATGTCCGCTGTCATCACACTTCTTCTTGGGTTAGGAGGGTACCTGAGAGGGGGTGTGACAGCCCTAATCAATCAAAGCAAGAAATTACAGTCCAAAAGAGTCACAAGAAGGAGAGAATTGAGTGAGAGTTCATAAAAGAGTTCAAAGAGTGAGTTGCAAGGAAGAGGAAAAGAGTTCAAGAGAGTCGTGGGGCCGTTCGAGTTCCGACGTAAGACCCAAGGAGATTGTGACGGTGCTACCTTAATCAAGAGTCTTTTTTCAGTAGAGTTTCCCTTTCTTTACACTCTTTCTTTGTTTATATTGTTTGAACATGTTGCTTCAAGCTATGAGTGGCTAAACTCTTTAGTTTTTAGGATTTTGATGAATTGTTTATGAATTCATGTTGATATTGTGAACTTTCATGGTTTTGTTGGAATGATTATTCTTTTCATTGTTATTGTGTTTAATTCTTGTGGATTGACTATCTTCACATGTTAGGTTAGATGTATGATTGAGAGATTGTATGTTTAACTTGATCTATAATAATGAATTGTTGTTAATCTATCACGAAAGAAGTTAGGTTGACAATAAAAGTTGCTAAAGACTATTCTTAATGCCATGTAATTTGTATTGGTTTCAAGAGATTAGTAATCAATCGAGTTGTATGAGAAAGGGTTGTTTTTTAGAGAAAATAACTTGGAATTAAGTTTCTAGATTTAGGCATTTGAATTACAATAAAATCCATGAATTCTAAAATATTGCATGATGAAATAAACAAGGATTCATTACCCTAGAACTCTCTTTGACTCTTGTATTTCTCACTTTATTACTTTCCTTATTTAGTTTGTATTTTCCATAATTCACAAATTCAATTCCAATCCTCAAATAAAATTGATTCAACTCTAGAATAGCTAAGTAACTTTAACCTTCACAATTGGATCCTCAGTGGAACGATATTCGGACTTCATCATCTTATATTATAACTTAACCCGTACACTTGCGGTTAATACTTAAAGTGGTGCAATCAATAATATTGAGAGCAACATTATACACAAAAATGTTGTCAATTACTACATCCATATTTTTCCGTGTCATGACATAGTTTATTGAAATATCATTATTATCTTTATGTATTTTTTCTTCTTCACTAATTCAACTATCAATCATGTCCAGGATTTCTTCATAGATATTTACATCCTCAACCAAGTCTTTTTTACCATTGTTTATTTTTCTTTCGAGAATTTTTATCTCTAGGAAGCCATTGTCTACCATGCTTCTGGTGTGTTCCAAACACATTAGTGATAATTTTCTACATTTGGATATCAATTTTCGACGGAACATTTGCAACTTGTATATGTGACTTAATTACTTTATTTTCATCTATAAATGCATCTGGTAATTAATTCGTTATATTTTGGAAATGAATTATTTCATGAACTTCAAGTTCACATTGATCTGTACGGGGATCTACAAGAGCCAATAACGATGCATTCCATTTAATTTCTTTTTCCAACTTCTTATTTCATTCCCCAATTGTTGGAAAATTTGTCTCATTAAAATGACAATCATCAAATCGTGCAGTAAATACATCACTCATCAGGAGTTCAAGATATCTAATAATTGATGAAGAATCAAATCCAATATATATTCCTAACCTCCTTTGAGGACACATCTTAGTACGTTGTGGTGGAGCAATTGGAACATATACTGTACATCCAAAAATTTTCAAATGGGAAATATTAGGCTCATAGTCATAAGCTAGTTGTAATGACGATTACTTATGATAAGCTACTGGCCTAATGCGTATAAGTGACGCTGCATGAAAAATAACATGACCTCATACAAATGTAGGAAGCTTAGCTCTCATAAGCAATGGTCTAGCAATTAATTGCAATCGTTTTATAAATGATTCTACTAAATCATTTTGTGTATGAACATAAGCTATAGGATGTTCAATACTGATTCCATTTGACATACAGTTGGGTGTTATGTCCTAAAACTCGTGGTTTGTAAACTTTGAATATATTCTCAATAAAGTTGTTATCGAGTTTATTTAGTAAAGATATTATTGAATAAGTGAATTGCATTTATTAAATCCAATAAACTAAGAACCCTTGGCTATAGTTTGAATACTTATACTTTATGTGTACACATAACAGTGGATCAAGTTTAGCTAATAGCCAAAACGATCTATAGTACAGGGATAAGGCTGGGTACCTTATTTTGGAGACACTATGGATGTGGTATATTTTGTATTTGATACAAACGATGTGATCCTATATTGTTCATGTATAGATATGAGAGTGAGGGAATCCTATGAAATGAGTTTGCATAAGATCGAACCATGCAATAATCACTTTTACTTTATAACGGCATTTACTGTTAGGACTTATTATTTCAACATGATCACTTAGGTAACTCGATCTTAATCATGAGCTAACTATGAACTCCTGTATATTTGGGATTATCTTTTAATATGCATGGGTGAGAGTGGCTTTAGTTCATCGACTCAATAAGCCTACCATTTAGGGACAAGACCAGATAGATAGCTAGGTGTTGGGTTTTATGTCCTAGAACTCGTCGTTTGTAAGCTTTGGAACTTATTCTCAATAAAGATGTTGTCGAGATTTATTCAGTAAAGTTGTTATTGAGTATGTGAATTGTATTTATTAAATCCAACAAACTAAGAACCCCTAGCTATAGGTTGAATACTTAGACTTTATGTGTAGACATAAAAGTGGATCAAGTTTAGGTAATAGCCAAAAAGGTCTATAGTATAGGAATAATGGGTACCTTATCCTAGGGACACTATGGATGCGACCCACTTTGTATATGATACAAACGATGTGATCCTATCTCGTTCATGTAGAGACATGTGAATGAGGGCATCCTATGCAATGAGTTTGCATAAGACCGGACAACGAAATAATCACCTTTACTTTATAACGTCATTTACTGTTAAAACTGATTATTTCAACCTGATAACCTAGGTAACACAATTTTAATCCTGAGATAACTATGAACTCTTGTTTATTTGGGATTATCCTTTAATCTACATGGGTGAGAGTGACCCGAGTTTGCTGACTCAATAAGCCTTCCATTTCAGGGATAAGACCAGGTAGATAGCTAGCGACATAGTTCTGCAAGATGGAATTCGCTCCTACTTTATTTAAGGTTAGTAGAGAAGTTTTTCCATAAGTGTTGACTTCGGGTCTTGAACAAGGAGCCCCACCCTCTCATTGGCTATAGAAGGACTCAGTTTGATGGTAGGACCACAAACCAATTGTTCATTAGAAAATCAGTAGGACTTAAGGTACAAGATGTAATTATAGGGGTAAAATGATAATTTTAACAGAACTGGTGAATTATTGACTTACTAATCATGGTTATATCAAATGGATAGAAACATATCTACCGTGCAGAGAGTGCAGCTACTAGGTTATAATGTAGTGTCGCGGTAGTTAACGAAAGGTAATTAACTAGGTTAAAGAGTTTAGTATATTAATTTTAGATCGTTGGAGCTCATGATCTGTAGGTCCATTAGATCCTCTTGTTAGCTCATGGACTGAACCTTAGAATAATGTGTTGAAAGAATTTGAAATCGTTCAAATTCGTTTAAGGAGTAAGATTTACGGTTTATTTGTTTTAGTTATGAATTAAATAAAATTAGAGAGTTGGAAATATTTAAATAATTTAAATATTAAATTGGACGAATAGAGATTCATCGGGTTGGAAAAGTTGGGACAAGTGGAAAATTTATTAATTTAATATTTAATATTAATTTAACATGATTAATTATTATTTAAATTAATTTATTATTAAATTAATATTATATAAAATTAATTAATGTAATTAATTTGAAACTAGAAATTTAATTAAATATGAATTTATGAAATTCATATTTAATTACAATTAGGGATTTTTCCACTTCGCATGGTTAATAGGAGGTGTGCCCTCCTAAGGCATGCTTCCTTCCACCTTTAAATTGAATGAGATTATCTGCTAATTTGGTGTCAATTTACATGCTAATTGGGTTTGCATGATTTCTTCTTTAAATAGAAGAAAGGAATGGAGAAGAAGGGTTAATCTCCTTGGCCAATTTTGCTATTGATGGAGTTAGAAAACATGCAGCGGAAAAACAGGATGCAAAGCACAATAATTACATCAATTTAATGGAAAAACATGCTTAGATAAATTGAGATACAAAGGAAGTAACAATTACTTGTTGTAGCTCAAAATTTGTCCCCGAGGATCTCCAAAATCTGATCACGAACTATTCATGGACAACCACTAGAGCTTCCTTGTTATTCTCAGGCCTTAGAATGGAGGGTGGGATCCGAATTGAGCAGAAAATTAGAGCAAAAGAGTGTAAAACACTATTTCGATAGAGAGGAAACTGTTTCCCATAAAGTTCTAATTCAGAAAATTCCAACCCTTTCTTCAGCTTTCCTCTTCCTTGTTTAAAGAGGGAACCATGCAATTTAAAAACACCACAAATGGTGAATAACCTGTTGAAGATAGTGGAAATTGCATGTGAAGGAGAGGTCTCCACCTCCTCCTTCACCATGAACCAAAGATGGTGGGATTTCCTCACATTTCAGGAAATCCCATCAACTCAATTCTCAATCTGAGAATTGAAAATTTAATTTTGATTTCATAAATCAAAATTTCAATTTAATATAATTAATTTAAATAATAATTAATTAACCAATTAATTAATTATATTAAATTAATATTTAATATTAAATTAATTCTTTTTCACTTTTCCGACAATTTCGAACTTGATGAATCTCTATTCATTGGTATAATATTTAAATTATATTTAATATTATTAAAAACCCAATTCATCTAATTCACACTTAGTCTCAATATATTTCAAATAGTCTCAATATACTGTTCTAAGATTTAGTCCACGAGCTAACAAGGGAACCTAATGAACCTACAGATCATGAGCTCCAACGATTCAAAATTAACCGGTTGAACTCTTTAACCTAGTTAATTAACATTCCTCAACTACCGGGTCACTCCATTAAAGCTCAGTAGCTGCACTTTTCTCACAGTAGATATATTTCTGTCCATTTGATATAACCATAATTAGTAAGTCGATCCTTCACAAGTTGTTTGTAATTACAACTGGGTCAAAATACCATTTTACTTCTATAATTACTTCTTGTTCCTTAAGTCCCACTGATCCTCTAATTAACAATTGGTTTGTGGTCCAACCAACAAACCGAGTTCCTCTCAGGCCAATGAGATGGTGGGACCTTTTGTTTAAAACCTGGATTCAGTACTTAAGGGAACAACTTATCTACTATCCTTAAACAAGGTAGGAGCGAATTCCATCTTGCAGGACTATGTCCCCAGCTATCTGCCTGATCTTATCCTTAAAATGGGGGGCATATTGAGTCGACAAAACTGACCATTCTCACCCATGCAGATTAAAAGATAATCTCAAACAAACAAGAGTTCATAGTTAGCTCAGGATTAAGATCAAGTTACTTATGTCATCAGATTAAATAATAAGTTTAGTAAACGGTGTTATAAAGTAAGCGTGATTATTTCTTGGTCCAGTCTTATGCAAACTCATTGCATAGGACATCCCCACTCATATGTCTTTACATGAACGATTTAGGATCACATCGTTTGTATTAAATACAAAGTGGGTCGTATTCATAGTGACCCCAAGATAAGGTACCCAACCTTCATTCATACGCTACAGACTGTTTTAGCTATTACTTAAACTTGATCCACTTTTATCATATAAAGTTTAAGTATTCACCATATAGCCATGGGTTCTTAGTTTATTGGATTTAAATGCAATTCACATATTCAATAACAACATTACTAAATAAACCTTGATAACAACTTTATTGAGAATAAAATTCATAAATTAAAAACAACGAGTTTTAGAACATAAAACCCAACAGTAGAAAATACCCACTCACTCAAAGCTGTTAAAAACTGTGTGTTTTTCACAAAATTACTCCAAATTCATCATAATTTGGATCCCACAATCCGTTCTAAGTTAAGAGAATCACAAGGAAGACTCTTGTGGTGGTCCACGAAGTGTTCGTGATCAAAAGCTTGAAGGATTTTGGATCAATTTTGAGTTATAACAAGTAAGTGTTCTTGTCTCTCTTTTTCGGCTTTAGAACAAGCATGTTTAATCTTCAAAATTGATGTAATTAGAGTGCTTTAAATCCTAATTTCTTTTGCATTTACGTTGTTAACTCCTTCATTGGGGATGTAGTCTTACGAGGTGGAATTCACTCCTACCTATTTTTAGGTTAGTAGAGAAGTTGTGTCTCTTAAGTGCTGACTCCGGATCTTGACCAAGGGACCCCACCCACTCATTGGCCCGAGAGGGACTTGGTTTGATGGTTGGACCACAAACCAATTGATCATTAGAGGATTAGTGAGACTTAAGGAACAAGATGTAATTATAGGGGTAAAACGGTAATTTTGACCCAACTATAATTACGAACAACTTGTGAAAGATCGACTTACTAATCATGGTTATATAAAGTAGACAGAAATATATCTACAGTGAGGAGAGTGCAACTATTGGACTATAGTAGAGTGTACCGATAGTTATCGAATGTTAATTAACTAGGTTTAAAGTGTTTAGCCCATTACTTTCTTATCGTTGGAGCTCATGATCTATAGGTTCATTAGGTCCCCTTGTTAGCTCATGGACTAAACCTTAGAACAGTGTGTTGAAAAAATTTGAAAATGTTCAATTCGTTTAAGGAGTAAGTTTTATGGTTGTTCGTTTAATAATGTTGGAGAGTTGAACATATCTAAATGTGATTTAAATATTAGTTGGATGAATAGAGATTCATCGGATTGGAAATTGTCAGGATAAGTGAATAAATTATTAATTTAATATAATTAATTATTATCTAAATTAATTTTATATTTGTTGAAGGAGAAAATTTTGGATCAATCACAAATTGACATGTCATTTCTCAAATTAATGATAAAATTACAAATAATTGAATTTGGGACCAATTAAAAGTTGACATATGCCCCAAATTAAAATTGAAGACATAAATTGACAAATCTCGATGATGCCACATATTTTCATATTGACCGTTTGATTAAATAAAATAATTTGGTCCAATTTGGTATTAATATTTGGGCTAAAATTCAATTGAGTCCTAAAATGGGCTTAATTTGGCCCAAGGGCCAATGAAGGCCCAAGTTCAGTTTGTTGGGCCCAAGGGCCAAACCTATGGATACCCCAAGCCCAAGCCCACAAAGCCATCTGAGAACTTTATAGATAGAAGAGTTCTCTTCATTTGTGAGGTTCAAAAAATTCTACATTTCAAAGCCTAGAGAGAATTCTCCCTACAATCAAAAGACTCCTAACTCCTGAAGCTGAACCAGACTTGAAAACTAAAGTCCTTTGGAACACAGACATTCTTTCGAGACTCCAACTTCAGGAACATCCACGTGTTCTGCTTCCATACTAGAAACATACACATTCAATTGAGAGAGAATCAGAGGATTAAGTACTAGAGATCAAACCACATCTGCATAAAAACTAAATCAACTTAAGTTCAAATCCATGAAACAAGTTTCTCAGGAAACCTCGTGCGAACAAATTGGCACGCCCAGTGAGACATCTCTACCTCTCATTTCTCTCTCAACAACCAAATTAAGCAATGGCCTCCAAGAAAGCTATGTATAAAAATCTGGCTGCAAGCGATGCCTACACGAGACCCATCACCCGCAATCGTCCCAAGGGGGTCATGCAGGAGTAGGAACTAAGTTCTATCATAATGGAGAACATTTGGAGGCGGTTAACAGAATCTTCTAAAGGCGGGATTGTCATCAAAGAAAATCCTTTGTTTGACAGCTCTACTCCCTCTTCTTATAGCTCCAAGAAAGAGTCACATCCTGATGTTATATCTATCATGATGGCTGATAACAGTAGAGGCAGCCATGGCAGAGATGGAAAGAAAAATAGATCTTCTAATGAAAGTTGTTGAGTAGCGAGATCATGAGATCATTGCCTTAAGAAAGCAGATGCAAACTCGAGAAACTGCCGAGTCAAGCCAAGCGCCGGCTACCAAGGCCAATGACAAAGGAAAAACTCTATTGCAAGAAAATTAGTTCCAACAATCCACCTCTATAGTCTCTCTGTCGGTTCAGCAGCTGCAGGATATGATCACAAACTCCATCAGAACCCAGTATAGAGGACCATCTTAAGATTCATTTGTGTATTCTAAACCATATACTGAAAGAATAGACAACTTAAAAATGCCTGTTGGGTATTAACCATCGAAGTTCCAACAGTTTGATGGAAAGGGCAACCCGAAGCAACATGTTGCTCATTTTGTTGAAACCTACGAAAATGCAAGAACTAGAGGAGACCTTCTAGTCAAACAGTTCATCTGGACCTTAAAAGGAAATACTTTCGACTTGTACATTGATCTAGAGCCGGAGGTGATTGATAGTTCGGAGCAACCAGAAAGAAAGTTCCTGAACCGTTTTTATAGCACTAGGCGTATCGTCAGCATGATGGAGTTGACAAGCGCCAAGCAGCGGAAGGGAGAGCCAGTCATTGACTATATCAACCGATGGAGAGCTCTGAGTCTTGATTGCAAAGACCGACTCATCGAACTATCTCCGGTGGAGATGTGCACTCAAGGCATGCACTGGGAACTCCTCTACATCATACAAGGAATCAAACCCTGCACATTTGAAGAGTTGGCAACTCGGGTCCACAATATGGAGCTGAGCATTGCCCATGGAGGAACGAAAGATTTCTTGGTCCCTGAGGTAAAGAAAGATAAGAATTCCAGTCAAAGGCACTGAAAATATTCTGAAGAGTGCCATAAAAGAATCTATGGTCATTAGTGCGACCACGCTAAAATTTTCCTCCAAAGGAAACAAAACAAAATCCTAAAGAAAACATGATGGAGGTGAGAGACATCGCCTAACTTTAAAAGAAAGACAGGAAAAACCTTATCCATTTCGTGACTCTAACGTTGCAGACATGCTAGAGCAACTATTAGAAAAACAACTTATTCAACTACCAGAATGCAAGCGGCCGGAGTAGTTAGAGAAAATCAATGATCTCAACTACTGTAAATATCATCGGGTTGTTAGCCACCCAATTGAAAAGTATTTCGTGTTGAAGGAGCTGATTCTAAGGTTGGCTTGTGAAAATAAAATAGAGCTAGATCTTGATGAAGTAATTCAAACAATCATGTTGTAGTGACGATGGCTTCAAATATCCTGTCATCGATAATGTATTATGATCAAAGAGAAATCTTAATCCAATTTGGGACCTTCGAGCCTATAGTTGTTCTGTTCCAACAAGAGATTCTAATAACAAACTCCAAAAGCAAAGATGAGCTTGTTAAAGATTACGATGAAGGGTGGATCCTTGTGACTGGTAGAAAGAAGAGAAAGACGAGTTCCACCCAAAAAAAGTTGTGCTTCTGTCGATAGTGCGCATGCCTCTTGTTGTACGTCAATAAGTTTTTCAGATGAGGACTTGCTGTTGGGATGAAAGCCTTAGAACAGACCTTTTTTTGTCTCAGGATACATGCGAGAGCAAAGGGTTAATCAGATTCTCATTGACAATGGATCAGCTATTAACATAATGCCTAAGTCAACCATGAAACAATTAGGCATCTCAATGGAAGAACTTTCAGATAGCAAGTTGGTGATTCAGGGCTTCAACCAAGGTGGTCAACGAGCAATTGGCGTAATACGCTTGGAACTCATTATTCGGGACCTGAAGGCCAACACATTGTTCCATGTTATAGACTCGAGGATCACTTACAAGCTATTACTAGGATGTCCTTGGATTCATGGAAATGAGGGGGATAACTTCTACCCTACATCAATGCTTCAAATTTATCAGGACGACATTAAGAAAGTTGAAGCAGACTCCAATCCATTCTCAGAAGTTGAGTCTCACTTCGCAGACGCAAAATTTTACTCGAAGAGTGATAACATTGGTGAAAAAAGGCCTGCATAGATTCCTCTAATAAAAGAATGGGATAAATTCAAGTCAAGGCCACAAGTAGAGGCGAGAAAAGAGTCAAGCGAAGGAAATACTTCCAACTCTTAAAAGAGTAAAGCATCCATTATTCCTGCGAAGACTAAAACTTTGAGAGATAAGAAAGCTTCAAGTCTTCTAATCTTGCTATGTTCCTTCATTGAGGCGCAAGAAAGGTGAGTCACCATTTACAGAATGCTCGAAAGTTGCCAATAGCAATCACATAACCGTTAAAGAAGTCGACAATTCAAAGGAAACCAAGCAAAGAACTTATGTCTTTGATCGTATCCAGCCTTCAACTACTTGATCTTTAGTTTTTCAAAGATTGGATATGTCCAAGATAAAGGAAGAAGATCAATGTTTAACATCTACCTCCACCCGAACTTCAGACTTCAAAAGACTAAGCACCTTCATATCAAAGAAAGATCAACTTTCAACATCTGCTTTTGATCATCTCAAAATGACAAACGATCAACATGAAAGAAAGATGAAAGTCTCGAAAGAAAAATCATTTCATGAAGTAAACAACGACGAGAAGATTCACAGTCGTGCCCCTTCATGCATAAAGAGGAAGCTATCTGTTGACATAAATACAGAAGGTTTCTTGATGGTGAAGCCAAAGCTCATCATATTTACTAATCCTACAAATGAAGTGGATGATCAAAGCCACAATGAAATAAGAGCTTCTGAAATTTAAATGTAGAAGCTTCTTATTGCGAGAGCTTAAACTTTATGATGCTCCTAAAACCCACATGAGCTTAAACGATGAACAGTAAAAAGAAAAAAAAAATTTGAACTACGTTATGACTTGATCCCTATTCATTTCAAGGGGTACGTAGGCAACTTAAAGAAAACTTTAAGTTCAGTCCAATAAAAAAAATGTTGAACTACGTTATAACTTGATCTCTATTCATTATAAAAGGTATGTAGGCAACTTGAAGAAAATTTTAAATTCGATCTAGGCAAAAAGAATCCTTTGAATGACGTTATGATATGTTGAGATTACTCCACACAACTAAGGATGTTTTCTACGTTGAGTAGCGTTGAGCTCCACTCCGCCTCAACTAAGGAAAATGTTTTTGAAAAACTGAATTTCTGTGTATCTTTTTTTGAAATGAACATATATGGTATGACAATGCCACTTGAGCATATTTTAGAATGATTATAGTTTGATTAGCTTCCAAGTCAAAGGAAGGTTTTCAAAAAACAAGTCACTCACTTGGCAACCTAGCTCATGCTTTCCTTGTTTTTCTGTTTTTCAGGCAGCGAGCGAGTCTGGAGTACTTAGTACACAGCAACCCGTCTGGGCCCACCATCAGTGTTCAGAATTTTGAGAACTGTAAACATTTGATCTTAAGTATGTGTTGTATATATAAAGGGTTAAGGGCGATGTTGAGGAATTTATGTAAATAGATGGTTTAAGTGAAAATCAATGTATGTACAATGGTTAAAGTATGTTGTTTAATCATTGTGTATAGCTTATTAGGTGATGGTCAAGGTATAAGGTTGGCAGTGGATGCCGTAGGAGAGTCTGTGTTTACTGTCCTCACACTTTCTCTTGGGTTAAGAGGGTACCTAGGAGGGGGTGGTGACAGCTTCGCTCCATCTCCATAAGGTTGGTGCATTTTTGCTACATTTCCAAATATGCTGATGCAGCTTCGCTTTATCTCTAGAATGTTGGTGCAACTTTGCTCCGTCTCTAGAATGTTGGCGCAGCTCTGCCTCCTCTCCAAAATGTTGGCGTAGTTTCACTTCATCTCCAAAATGTTGGTGCAGCTTTGCCTCATCTACTAAATATTGGTGTAGTTTTGCTTTATCTTAAAAATGTTGGTGTAGCTCTGACTCCTCTCCAAAATGTTGGCGTAGCATCGCATCATTTTCAAAATGTTGGTGCAGCTTCACTCCATCTCCATAAGGTTGGCGCATCTTTGCGACATTTCCAAAATGTTGGTGCATCTTCACTTCATCTTTGAAATGTCGATGTAGCTTCACTCCATCTCTAGAATGATGGTGCAACGCAGTAAGGAACACGAGGGTGTATTGACGTAGTGCCAATCTTTACTCGACGTGCCTTAGGATCCAACGTAGTAAAGAACACGAGAGTGTATTGACATAGTACCAATCTTTACTCGACATGCTTTAGGACCTAGCATAGTAAGGAACATGGGGGCGTATTGACGTTGTGCCAATCTTTACCCAACGTGCCTTAAGATCCAACATAGTAAAGAACACGAAAGCGTATTAACGTAGTGCCAATCTTTACACGACGTGCCTTAGGACCCAGCGTAATAAGGGACATGGGGGCGTATTGACGTAGTGTCAATCTTTACCTAATGTGCCTTATGACCCAACTCAGTAAAGAACACGAGAGCATTTTGACGCAGTGCCGATCTTTACTCAACGTGCCTTAGAACCCAGTGTAGTAAGAAACACAGGGGCGTATTGACGTAGTGCCAATCTTTAACTGACGTGCCTTAGGATCCGACGCAGTAAGGAACATGGAGGCGTATTGACGTAGGGCCAATCTTTACCCGACGTGCCTTAGAACCCAGCGCAGTAAGGGAGACGGGGGCATATTGACGTAGTTCCAATCTTTACCCAACGTGCCTTAGGACCCATGATAAGCACTTGAAAAGTGCTTTCTATCCTCTCAAATTAAGGGAGTTTATATTAGATTTCACTTGTTTGCTAGTGGTTTTCAGGTTAAAATGAGGAAAATTAGAAGAAAAGACTAAAAAATCAAAACTGAGCAAGAATACGACGAAAAAGTGATGAAAAACATAAAATGGCAAAACTTGGGGCAGCGCCGTCCGGCAGTAAAACCCAAGAGCAAACTTTTCTGAACGCAGCCTTAGCGCCGCACTCTCCAACAGCTAGGTAGCACCGTTCCAAAATATTCAATAGCGTCGCGGTGCTATAGACCAGCGCCGCAGCTCCAGTTTTCCTTAAATGAAAATGTGTTATTTTTTGTAAGTTTTTGGGCGGCCAAACTCTATAAATTTGGGGGTTTCCAGCAGTCCAAATCATCGAAAAGAAAATCAAATAAAATCAAGGAAGTTACAGACCTAAAGAGGCAAAAAAAGGAGAGAATTGAGTGAGAGTTCAAAGAGTGAGTTAGTTGCAAGGAAGAGGAAAAGAGTTCGAGATAGTCGTGGTGCCCTTCGAATTCCGACGTGAGAGCAAAGGAAATCGTGACAGTGCTATCTCAATCAAGAGCCTCTTTTCAGTAGAGTTTCCCTTTCTTTACACTCTTTCTTTATTTATTTTGCTTAAACATGTTGCTTCAAGCTATGAGTGGCTAAACTCTTTAGTTTTAGGGTTTTGATGATTTGTTTAAGAATTTATGTTGATCTTGTAGACTTTCATGGTTTTGTTAGAATGACGATGCTTTTCATTGTTATTGTGTTTAATTCTTATGGATTGGCCATCTTCACATGTTAGGTCAGATGTATGATTGAGAGATTGTATGTTTAACTTGATCTATAACAATGAATTGTTGTTAATCTATCACAAGAGTAGTTAGGTTGACAATAAAAGTTGCTAAAGACTATTTTTAATGCCATGTAGTTTTGTATTGATTTTAAGAGATTAATAATCAATCGAGTTGCATAAGAAAGGGTTGTCTTTTAGAGAAAATAACTTGGAATTAAGTTTTTAGACTTAGGCATATGAATGACAATATAATCTATGAAATCTATGATATTGCATGATGAAATAAACAAGGATTCATTACCCTAGAACTCTCTTTGACTCTTGTGTTTCTCACTTTAATACTTTCCTTATTTGATTTATATTTTCCATAACTCATAATTTTCAATTTCAATCCTCAAATAAAATTGATTCAACTCTAGAATAGCTAAGTAACTTAAACCTTCACAATTGGATCTCCAGTAGAACGATATTCGGACTTAACCGTCTTATATTATAACTTGACCCATACACTTGTGGTTAACACTTAAAGTGCGCATCAACCCAACATAGTAAAGAACACGGGAGCGTATTGACATAGCGCTAATCTTTACCCGACGTGCCTTAGGGCCCAACACTTTAAGACGCATGGGGCGTATTGACGTAGTGCTAATCTATACCCGAAGTGTCCACCAAACTCCAGCATAGCAAAGAACAACATTCCATACCCACAAAAAAAAAGACAAAAAGAAGCAAATATAAGTGCACTATTGGTGGAAGTTCAAAATTTAAAAAAAACAAACAAAAAGAGACAAAAGAAAAATTTAAGAAAATAAACAAAAAAAAAAAGAAAGAAAAAAAGACAAAAAAAAAAAAAAGAAAAAAAAGAAAAAGAAAAAGAAAAAACTCAAAAAGAAGGAAGAATATGAAAAAAGAGAGGAAGAATTGAATGAGATTGATGTCTGGATGGAGCCCTATTTATAGAGGTCAATGATGCGCACTTTAGTGTTAACCGCAAGTGTACGAGTCAAGTTATAATATAAGATGGTTAAGTTCGAATATCGTTCCACTGGAGATCCCATTGTGAAGGTTTAAGTTACTTAGCTATTCTAGAGTTGAATCAATTTTATTTGGGGATTGAATTTGAAAATTATGAGTTATGGAAAATATAAATGAAATAAGGAAAGTATTAAAGTGAGAAACACAAGAGTCAAAGAGAGTTCTAGGATAATGAATCCTTGTTTCTTTCATCATGCAATATTATAGATTTCATGGATTTTATTGTCATTCATATGCCTAAGTCTAGATACTTAATTACAAGTTATTTTCTCTAAAAAACAACCCTTTCTCATGCAACTCGATTGATTATTAATCTCTTAAAACCAATACAAAATTACATGGCATTAAAAATAGTCTTTAGCAACTTTTATTGCCAACCTAACTACTCTCGTGATAGATTAACAACAATTCATTGTTATAGATCAAGTTAAACATACAATCTCTCAATCATACATCTAACCTAACATGTGAAGATGGCCAATCCACAAGAATTAAACACAATAACAATGAAAAGCATAACCATTCCAACAAAACCATGAAAGTCTACAAGATCAACATAAATTCATAAACAAATCATTAAAACCCTAAAACTAAAGAGTTTAGCCACTCATAGCTTGAAGCAACATGTTTAAGCAAAGTAAACAAAGAAAGAGTGTAAAGAAAAGGAAACTCTACTGAAAAGAGGCTTTTGATTGAGGTAGCACTGTCACGATCTCCTTGGCTCTCACGTCGGAATTCAAAGGGCACCACGACTATCTCGAACTCTTTTCCTCTTCCTTGCAACTAACTCACTCTTTGAACTCTCATTCAATTCTCTCCTTTTTGTGCCTCTTTAGGTCTGTAACTTCCTTGATTTGATTTGATGCCTAGGGCTGCTGGAAACCCCCAAATTTATAGAGTTTGGCCGCCCAAAAACTTACCAAAAATAACAATTTTCATTTAAGGAAAACTGGTGCCATGGCGCTATTGAAAATTTTGGGACGGCTCCGCGACACTGTTGGAGAGCGCCGCGGCTAGGGCTATGATCAGAAAAGCTTGTTCTCGGGTTTTAGCGCCGCGGCGCTACCCCAATTTGTGCCATTTTGAGTTTTTCAGCTCTTTTTCGCGGTATTGTTGCTCGGTTTTGATCTTTTAGTCTTTTCTTCTAATTTTCCTCATTTTAACCTAAAAACCACTAGCAAACAAGTGAAATCTAATATAAACTCCCTTAATTTGAGATAATAGAAAGCACTTTTTAAGTGCTTATCAGTCAATATTGGATTTTAAATCCCAATTCAATTTAGATTTCCTATTGAAATCTTATTTCTTTGATAGATTTTAATGAGATTCTCTGGTCAAATTAAATTGTAGATTGGATCTTAAATGGATCTCAAATTCAAATTTGAAGCATAATTCAAATTTTATCTTAAATTCAAATTACAGGATTTTATCTAATTTGATAATATTTCAAATTAAAGTTTGGCCATATTCCAAAATTTATCCCAAGTTTAAATTATCAAAATTAGAGTTCTTTCCTCAAAGCCAAATTAAATTGGGGATAGAGCCTCAAATTTACCAAGTTAAAATTTGGCCATATTCCAAATTTTATCTCAAATTTAAATTATCCAAATTTAGAATTCTTTCCTCCCAAATTAAATTGGGGATAAAGCCTCAAATTTACCTCGAGTTAAAATTTGACATATTCCAAATTTTATCCCAAATTTAAATTATCCAAATTTAGAATTCTTTCCTCAAAGTCAAATTAAACTGGGAATAGAATCTCAAATGTATCTCGAATTAAAATTTGGCCATATTCCAACTTATTTTAATCAAACCTATCTACTAAATTCATAGTTTGATTAATTTGACGCATTGAATAGAGTCAAACTCAAGGACATATAACTCGTATTTTGATTCCAACTTTATCTTTTTCAAGATTCATCCACTCATGCATGTGCATAAATCTCGAAAAGAGGGCATTTATTGAAGGAGAAATTTTGGATCCATCACAAATTGACATGTCATTTCTCAAATTAATGATAAAATTACAAATAATTGAATTTGGGACCAATTAAGAGTTGGTATGTGTCCCAAATTGAAATTGAAGACATAAATTGGCAAATTTGGATGACGCCATGTATTTTCATCTTGACCGTTGGATTAAATAAAATAATTTGGTCTAATTTGGCATTAATATTTGGGTTAAAATTTAATTGAGTCCTAAAATGGGCTTAATTTGACCCAAGGGCCGATGAAGGCCCAAGTCAAATTTGTTGGGCCCAAGGGCCAATGAAGGCATCAAGTATAGTGGTGGATTAGGAAGTAATATGAAAAGCCCTAACTGCTCATACCATCCAAGCTTTCCGCATAACTTAGGGCAACAGTACTTACCTCTTTATTGCCCCAAACCACCTTTCGTTGTACCAGCGTCAGTTGAAGAATATTTTCCATCGTACAATCATTTCTATCACCATGTATCTTCACTAACCCCCTTAATGAATAACGTAATCTTGATTGACCTAGCTGACGATAGTTTATGCATTGACCCATACAATTTTGAACAAAGGGTCCGTTGTCTTCAAGATATGGTGTACAAGAGGGGCTCAGTGAAGGGGATTAGGGGGAGGAAAATGTAGGTGAAGATGACGACGACAAAAACTATGAATTTGACGAACATTATGTATCACCTAAGCATGGCGATGGAGACGATATTGAAGAGTGTGATGTTGAAATTGAGGATGTTAGTCAGGGATTTGTCGATGATGAAGCACTGTTGATCGGCACTAGTTCTACACAGTCGGAAATGTGTTTGCCTGTGATGCCCATCTCAGTGACTGACCAGTTATTTGGTAAGGACGACGTCGACATCGAGCTTGTATATATCTTTCAAAGGAAGAGCTCACATATTCATTGTCGCTATTTGCCATGTGCCAGAATTTTGAAACTTTTGTCCACAAATCCACGAAGTCCCTGTTGGTTGTTAAGTGTAAACATGGACATGTGGATGGAGGATTAGGGCTTATAAGCTTAAAGACTCTACATTTTTTTAAGATAAGGAGGCATATGAATGTCCTGCATGTTCTTGTCAACTAATAAACCACGACCACCAACAGGCAAGGAACAAGGTAATAGGACATTTGATTAAGCCTAGATACACGAATGTCAATAGGGTGTATAGACCGAAAGATATAATGCAAGACATTTGTGAAGAAAATGACATCAACATTAGTTACAAAAAAGCATGGTGTCAAAGGAAGAGACCTTAATCATGGTTCGAGGTAGGCCCGAGGAGTCCTTCGGTCACTTAAATGCATATAGTGAAGCCTTGAAGATAATGAGCCCCGTGACCTTATATGCTTTGAAGTTTGATGATGAAAAATACTTTAGGTACGTGTTTATGGCACTATGTCCTTGTATTAAGTGTTTTTAAAACTATATGAGACATTTTTTGGAGTCGACGGGACACACTTACACGGGAAGTTTAAGGGTGTCATGCTTAGTGCAAACTCAGTTGATTGGAACAGACAAATATATCCAATTGTGTTTGTCATGGTGGACGGTGAGACAGATGATGCATAGACATGGTTTTTTTAGAGGGTAAAGCAAGCAATCGGAGCCATTACGGAGCTTTTCATTGTATTGGACCGAAAATCGAGCATTGGTAAGTCAAGCAGCAGGATATTTTCATCTGCTTTCCATTTCTTTTGCATTCATCACCTAAGCCACAATTTCAACAAACATTTCAAGAAAGAAGTCGTGCTCCCTGTTTTCTTTCTAGCAGCAAAAGCATTCTATGAGACCAACTTGTAAGTATAATGGGTGAAGATTCGTCTGATTAGACGACCTATGATAACTTGTAGAAATATAAGTTATTATTGTCTTTCTCTTAGAAAAAAATAGAGTTCAAATGGAGAATCATGCGGTAGTTTGGGTTAAATTCCATTGATAAATCTCCCTATGCGTTTTACTCTTGTGAATTGACGAAGATAAATGTTTTGAAGCTTTTTGAACATAAAACGCATGCTTTGATGCAGGAACACAAACAACCTATGAATGTGTTATCAATTAGAAACGCAAGGCAACGGAAAAGCAGACAAAAATCTTGAGAAATTGTCGGGGGATTGATGTGCTTGATCTGCGGCTGAAGTAGCAGATACGAATTGATCCGTAAATCACGCAATTATGTGAGAAGGACGCAAGGCAACAATTCAGCCTCTAATCATGCAAATTTGCTAGAGATTGCAATGCAGCATCAATAAAAGGGCAGACCTAGAGGCTGAAAGGTTGTTGAAACTCTTGGAAGAATTCTTAAGTGACAGCAGAGTCTTCTCCAAACGACAACCGGAGACAGATAGTTTGAGAGAGAAGAGTCTTCCTTCCAACCGACCACTTCACAGCAGAATTCACGCTACCACCTTGGCGAGCTTAAGAGATTGAGCAGACACACTATTTCATGCTTTCAATGTTTTTCTTGCTTACTTATGTTTTAGCATATTGACAAGAGATTGTATTTTCTAAGACATTTGTTCCATTCATTAATCTATACAACTTTCATGGCTATTCATTTCTTATCACTTTCCACTTTTTGTTTATCGTCCATGAGTAACTAACTTTCTTAAGGGTTATCATCTAACTAAGAATCATAGTTTTGACTGTTCCATCTTGTCGATTGTACTTGAATCTAATGCTTATGTCCATCTAGCTAATTGATATAAGTAGTAATAATCAACTACTCGAGAGAGTAAGTGATCGTGGAACTCAGTTGGCAAGCCTAAGAAGTGTTTTTAGACATAGAAATAACCTTGGCACTTAACACTCTAGAGATATAAGCGTAGTGGCTGTCAATCGAGAGGTGTAGTTTAGAGTTGTTGGTATGAAATAGATCTCACTATACGTTTCTAAATTTAGATGATAACCAACCCTAGCCCTACTTTTACCATTCATATAATTCCATTAGCTGAACTTTGTTGTGTCGCATATCTATCACTCCATCAATTTAGCTTACTTTTATTGCTTTTTGTTTTCATAAACGCATCGCTTCTCACCATTTTCTTGTTAAGCGTATAACTTAGATAATCTAAAGAATTCTAGAATCTGCATAGTCCTTGTGTTCGACCTTGGACTCATTGAGAAAACCTCATTTTTCGCTTATACTTGGGTGAAGAATAGGAAAACTTGACAAATTAATACTGCACATATAGCATTGTTAGGAACCACAACAACCTGCAGAGTACATGGAGGAAATCGACTTCGAGAGGTGGGCAAGGGCATTTCAGTGTGGCAAACGATTTGATCAGATGACGACAGGTGCAACTGAAAGCCTCAATGGCATACTCAAGGATGCTCGGACCCTACCAATTACGAAATTTCTTGATCACATATAGGGTTTGTTGCAAGATTGGTTTCATCGGCGGCGAGAGAATGCTGGGGGTCAATATACTACATTTTTGGATATAGAGAGGAAATAATCACTAAGGTGAAATTAAGATCAAGAAGACATGCAATTAAGCCGATTGATCGTTACAAATATGAAGTAATCGATGGTCACTTGGGTGGAGTTGTAGACTTAAAAGCGAAAATGTGTACATGCAAAGAATTTGATTGTCACGAAATTCCTTGCTCACATGCAATTGCAGCCGCCCGACATCGAAACATCGGTCTATATACCCTATGCTCTCCCGCATATAAGATATAGGCGCTTTATGGGGGATGTTTAGAGCCCATTTTTCCGGTCGAGCCTATGTCATTATGGAGGCAGCCTGATGATTTTGAAGATATAGAGAGCTTACTGCCAGTGTGAGTTCCCCAAGTAGGTCGTCATCAAGAACGTCTAATTCCGTCAGTAGGTGAGGTTGTTCAAATTCATAGATTTTTTAGGTGTGGGCAGAGAGGCCACAACCAAAAAACTTTTAGACAACCACTGCATACAACATAGGTGGTGAATTTCCCAAAATATGTGTACCCAAATTAATTTTCAAGAAAGAAGTATGTGTACCCAAATTAATTTTTGTACCCCATAATCCTTGTACAAAAAGGTCAAATTATATATAAAAAAATTTCTTCCACTTCCTATGTTATATTCGTTAATGTGACTCTGTGAAATTTCCCGTTAGAATCAAAGTTTACAGGAAATTTCCCATAAAGATTAAATCTGGTCAACATTTACGGGAAATTTCATAGAATTTGCATCTCCTCTAGTCATCAACTTCCTTACAAAGAAGACCAGCATGAGCAAGATCAACAACGAGAGCAAGACTAGCGACACAATACTAGGGAGAGTGAGACGATACACCAGAGAGAGCGAAACCAACAAGAGCGAGAGTGAGACCAGCCAGAGCGAGACTAGGGAAAAGTAAGGATATATAATAGCGAGACGATAGCAGAGAGAGCGAAATGATAGTAGAGATGATACACTAGAGAGAGTGAGACTAGCGAGACGATACCAGAGACACCTCAAAATTTAATCCGAATGCATCCTTTACTTTTCTTTAATTTTTTTGGGGGTTGAGTTAGGTAAATGTTAGACGAGTCATAAAGAGAGATTAAAAGAACTTTACATACTAATAAATCGATTTGTTCTTAAATATTTGTACAACAAACTGACATCTAAAAAATGGCATGTTGTCTTGGGTTAGGGTAGACAAAGAAGACCTAGTGACAATATACTAAAAAAACTTCGCAAAAAAAAAAAAAAAATCCCAAATCCCCACTCCCCGTTTGCTGTGGTATGTCCTGTACTCGCTCCACAGTCCATTGTGTCAGCGAGAGGTTTGGCTGAACAAGATGAATGTCACACTTATAGAGCAACGCTGGAATGACAATTCGCATGACCTCCAAATAGCCCTCCAATTCCAGTCGGGTCGTCATTGAGCGCATCGAGTCCCAAACTACCAACTTACCGACCACCATGTTAATCTTTACCAGGATCCAATGGAGATCAAGAATGTTGTACGGTAGATAGACAGCATCGCTAGTAGCCCAGGGGATGTTGTAGTCCATACTTTCCCCCATCACATACTTTAGCACATTACTGTCTTTCTCCCAATTGTACGTGATCACTCGGTCTAGTTGTTTCCACTTATGGTACAGCTTTGTCGGTTTATGAAAGAAGTTTTGTTTCCAACAAACCGAAGATGTAAAGTTAGCTTAGGGGAAAAGTAATTGAGTAATATGACAAAGGAATTGGCAGGATAACTAACTGCCACAACTCTGTCTGCGGTCGTGAAACTGTGGGTAAGCTGGATGTGCTCTTTCCGTACATGAGCTTATTCCACAGGAAAATGAACAATAGATCCATTGTCTGCATGTCACACAGGAACAGTAGATCTATTATCTGCATGTCACACAAGAAAACGACATGCAGACACATAACATGTTATTTAGATATCGTAAGGGACCCAATTGAAAAAATAATTAATAAATGCAAAACGCTCAATTGCCTTGTTGTTCGTGAACTCATGTGGACGGAGGAGCTTCATCCACCATCCCTTTGGCTTTATCGATAACACAACCCGCTGAAGAGTCTTCTCTAGATGGACAAAAGGGTCATCGATCCACAATCCCTTTGGCTTTATCGGTTGAATGCTTTATATCGTTTGGGTTTTTTGACACCCGGGTCAGTGTACGGACTACCCAACGTCCCAGCCTGGTGGCGCTCACTTTTGAGCGGGTCTAGATGTGGGATTCGAGCGAATCACACCTATCAGTGTGATGGGAATTGGAATAACCTCCAACTCCTCCACCATTTCCATCTCCCGCTTCATGGCCAGCCTGTTTAGTTCCTAGGTTTCCTCCAGCCTCTTTTTCCCTGATCCAATTGTTGGTTGGAAGGTCGTGTAAATTAAAGTACCAGTGGTCGGGGCTGTGGCCTGCATGGATGAAACAATAAATTAATCGTAAACAATATAAAGTAATTACTTAATTAATATTAAACGTGACACTAACCTCATAATGATAGGGTGGTCAACTGAACTGGGATCCAAAGCTCCTACATCAGCCTACTTACTAGATGAGGCAGTGGGGTCCTCGGTGCCATCGTCACTGATGTGTAATACCGGTAGGGATGAGAGGTAATCTCTGGCATTGACGCTCTAATTGGGAGGTAGTCTCCACATCAGATCGAACATCAGGACAGTGCACTAGTCCTCCACTGAACCAATGCTCGTCGTTTTAGCCATGCCTTAGGGGATGCCTACCTTCAAATTGATGGAGGGTGCAGAAAAACCTTCCCTAGCCACTCGATGTGGCTGTCACTCGACATGATCCTCGATCTCATCCTTAGCATCAGATGTGATGTCGTCACCACCTCTCTCGCCTTTGCCATCCCCATCCCAAGATCCACCAAACTGTGATGCCTCCACATATTTACCCTACAGCGTACGAATAAATAACAGTTTAGAAAACTCTATTATAAGGCATACAACAAAGTAACTTAAATTTAATGGAAAATAAAGTACCTTCGACAGCTCCCCCTGGTATCCCATAATTGCGAAGAGGTTCTGTTTCACATCAACAAACTCAAAACTCATTGTAGCGAGCTCTAACCTTATGGTGGTGAACTCTGACCTCATTTTGGCAAACCCTGTCATCACCCTTGTCTGAAATTGCTCTAGATGGGTCTCAATTCGTCTAAGTTTGTTGTTGAAATGGGGACTACTACCGTGGACGTCAACAATCTTGTCACAGACATGCTGATGAACTGGGTCCTCGTGGAATACGTCCTCATGATGAGGGTCCTCCCTACCCTCATTTGCCACGTCATCATCGTGCATCTCATAGACAATGTCCTCCACACAACCGTCCTCCCCACCCTCATCTACTATATCTTCATGATCGTCCCCATGATCGTTGCCCCTCTCTTCCACAAGGGCCTCCTACTGACCTTCAATAGGACGTAGTAGCGATCTCGGTATGCGAATGTTGATGGGGTCAGGAGAGAGTACAATGTGCCTCAGGTGCCCGTGCTACCCACTACATATGAGCCACCTCCTCCGCACTAGCTACCAACATCGTGCTAGCTACATTCAATGCTTGCAGAGCACGTAAAACGAGTTACATGACTAAACTATGAAATAAGACATAATAAGAATTAAGATGTAACAAGAAGACTGTTAGTTCCCTTACCTGATTTGAGTTGAAGATATCCTTGCAGAGAATGCTGTATGATGGGGAGGTATTACACACCCACCTCGAGAGACGTGGTATCATCATCTCACTAGCACGAATGGCAACTCGGTTCGTAAGGGACGAATTAGTCTCATATGCCCACACCTAAAAAAAAAGAGTTAAAAAAATATTAATCTTACAGAAAATATTATCTAACCTAGAAAGCTATAGGGAACCCGTATAGCGTGTATCTCGCAGTCTTGGTGGGGTCGCCACGGCTTATCGCAGGAGTAAGAGCTCTCTTAAGGCTGGTGATCGTCTTACTAAAAATCACCCTACTCTAGTCATAATTACAAAATACCCCCTAGTCATCCACTAACGCTAGGAGTTTCTAATCAAACTTTTGTTTCTTCTCCCTCCCCGTCATAATGTAGTCAATGAAGAATGCAAGTATAACCTTCACTGCATCCTCATCGCTCCTAAACTCTATGGCTACAAACTTTTTCCCTACTTCCCATTGTTTTTTATTGGTTTGGTTCTTGAAATATAGCCTACTAAGTGAAGAGCGCTTGAAAAGTGCTTTTTATTCTCTTGAATTAAGGGAGTTTATATTAGATTTCACTTGTTTGCTAGTGGTTTTCTGGTCAAAATAAAGAAAACTAGAATTGAAAGCCAAAAGAACCAAACCGAGCCAGAATCCAGCGAAAAAGAGAAGAAGCACTAACACAGCATTGCGGCATGGTGCTGAGGGTAGGCTTTTATGATGCATAGCGTCGCGTCATCATCCTACAGCGCATCGGAGGGTTCCATTTTTTTAAAGATCTACATTTTTTGAACTAATTTTGGGCGGCTAACTCTATAAATTGGAGGGTTTCCAACAGCCCTAGACATCAATCAAGATACCAAGAGACACAATAGAGAGTCCAAAGAGTGAGTTAGCTGCAAGGAAGAGAGAAAAGAGTTTGAGAGAGAGTTATGGTGTCGTTCGAATTCCTGACGTGAAGACTAACATCTCAGCAGTTTCTCCTCAATCAAAGGCTTTTTTTCAGTAGATTTTTCCTTCTTTACACTCTTTCTTTGCTCATATTATTTGTGAACATGTTGCTTAAAGTTATGAGTGGCTAAACTCTTTAGTTTTAGGGTATTGATGAATTGTTTATGAAGTTGTGTTGATATTGTAGACTCTTCGTGGTTTTGTCGTAATGAGTATGCTTTTCATTGTTATTATGCGTAATTCTCGTGATGGGCCATCCTTGAATGTTAAATTAGATGTATGGTTGAGATAATTGTATGTTTAATTAAATCTATAACAATGAATCGTTGTTAATCAATCATAAAAATAGTTAGGTTAACAATGAAAGTTCCTAAAGACTACTCTTAATACCATGTAATTTGTATTGATTTCAAGAAATTAGTAATCAATTAAGTTGCATGAGAAAATGTCGTTTTTTGAGAGAAAATAACTTAGATTGATGTTTCTAGACTTAAGCATATGAATTGCAATAAACTCTATGAACCCTAGAATATTGCACAATGACTCTTGTGTTTCTTATTTACTTGCTTTCTTTTTTAGTTTTTTTTTTTAATTACAACTTAAGATTGAATCCTCAAATAAAATTGATTCAATTCTAAAGTAGCTAAGTAACTTAAACCTTCACAATTGGATCCTCAGTGGATCAATATTCAGCACTTACAATCTTTCTTGGAGATATGCAGAACAGTAAAGATGAATGGTGTTTCTAACGATGCTATTAAACTATGATTTTTCCCTTTCTCTATACAGGACCGGGCAAAGGATTGGTTGGAAACCGTACCTCCGACAGTATCACTACGTGGGAGATCTTGGCTCAAGCTTTCTTAAACAAATATTTTCCACAGGCTAAGTCTCAAAGGCTAAGAACGGAGATTGAAACATTTTGCTAACTTGAGAATGAGCAACTATATGAGGCTTGGGAATGGTATAAGGATCTCTTGAAGAGGTTCCCTCAACATGGATACCCGGATTGGGTGCAAATTAAACTCTTCTACAATGGATTATCAAGCTCAACTAAATGCATTTTAGATGCTACAGCCGGAGGCTTAATTTTCTCCAAGAATGCTTAAGAGGCCTATACCATATTAGAAGACTTGGCCACTACATCTTACAATTGGCCATGTGAACTGTCTTCTCCAATCATCCCAAAGGCCGTCGAATTGTATGAGGTGGATGAGGTAAATTCTCTTAAAGCTAAAATGGCTTCCTTTACTAATGCTCTTTCTAAATTGACTGCAGGGGGTCAAGCTCAAGTAAGTCCACCATCTATAGCATCCCTTTCCGCCTTGGTGTCAGAGATGTCTACACAAAAGGAGTTGGAATAAGGAGACAATGAAACGGCCAATTATGTTGATCAAGGACATTATATAGGCCACCAACAACAATTTCCAACTCATTACCATCCTAACTTGAGGAACCATGAAAACTTTTCTTATGCTAACAATAGAAATGTTTTGTAAGGTCCTCCCGGGTTTTCCAATGTAGGTCTATCACACACCGGGAAGAAGTCCAACTTAGAAGACTTGATGGTGGATGTTGTGGTGTCTAAGTGCTTTATATTGATATCAATCTATCAAATTTTTCTATTCTTCGCCCAATATAAGCAAAGAATGAGGTTTTCTCGGTGAGTCCGAGGTCGAACACAGGGACTATGCAGATTCTAGAATTTATTGGATTATTTAAGTTATGCGTTAGAAGAAGGTGGTGAGAAGTGATGCATTTAAGAAAATACAAAGTAGTAAAACTACGCTAAAGTGATGGAATGGATAGGTATGCAATACAGCAAAGTCAGCTAATGGAATTATATGAATGATAAAAACAGGGCTAGGGTTGGTCATCATCTAAATTCAGAAACACATTGTGAGATCTATTTCATACCAGCAACTCTTCTCTCTGTTGTCAGCCGCTATGTGTATATGTCTATAACGCATAGGAGAGTGTTAAGTACCAAGGTTATTTCTATGTCTAGACAACACTTCTTAGCCTTGTCAATTGAGTTCCACAATCATTTACTCTCTCGAGCTGTCTAATTATTACTACTTATATCGATTAGCTAGATGGACACAAGCATTAGATTAAAGTACAATTGACAAGATGGAATAGTCAAAACTATGGTTCTTATTTAGATGATAACATAATCTGCAACCCTCAAGAGAGTTAGTTACTCATGGATGGTAAACAACAAATGGAAATTAATAAGAAATGGATAGTCATGGAAGATGTATAGATTGAAGAACAAAATAAATGTTTTAGAAAATACAATCTCTTGTTAATAAACTAAAACACAAGTAAGAAAAAGATAGAAAGCATGACATGTCTCATCAATCTCTTAAGCTCGCTGGGATGATAACGTGAATTCTGCCGTGAAGTGGTTAGGCGGAGGGAAGACTCTTGTCTCGAGCTATTTATTTCCGGTTGTCATTTGGAGAGAACTCTGCTATCACTTAGGAGTTCTTTCGAGAGATCCAACAACCTTTTCAGCCATCAGGTCTGCTCTTTTATAGATGTTGCATTGCAATAGCTGGCAAATCTGCATGATTGGAGGCTGAATTGCTGCCTTGCGACTTTCTCGCCTAATCGCGTGATTTTCGGTTCAATTCAGATCCACCACTTTAGCCGCAGATCAAGCACATCAATCTCCAGACAATCTCTCAAGATTCTCGTCTGATTTTCCATTGCCTTGCATTTTAGATTAATAACGCATTGATACGTTGCTTGTTCCTGCATTAAAGCATGCGTTTTAGGTTAAAAAAGCTTCAAAACAATTATCTTCATCAATTCACAAGAGTAAAACGCATAGGGAGATTTATCAACAAAATTTAACCCAAACTACCGCATGATTCTCCATTTAAACTCTATTTTTTTAAAAGACAATAATAACTTGTATTTCTACAAGTTATTAATGGAGTTCATAAAGGAGTCAAGAGGAAGGACCACCGCATTGGAGAGCACGGTACAAAGTCATGGCAAGGCTATTCACAATATAGAGGTACAAATTAGTCAAATAGCCACTTCTCTTCAAACAATGCAAAAGGGCAAGTTTCCTAGTTGCCCCGAAAGAAATCCAAAGGAGGAGTGCAAGCCTGTGTCTTTAAGGAGTGGGAAAAAGTTGTTCACTCCTTTGATCGATGATGAAGATGAGAAGCAAGAGGTAGATGTGACCATCCAGGAGCCTTTCATAGAAGATGAACCCAAGGAGATCTTAGAAAAAAAGGAAAAGGTAAAGGAGTCGACATCTTCAAGTAAGTCATCTAACTCTCTACCTTTTGTACCCAACACTTTACCCTATCCTCAACGTTTTAAAAAGAAAGAGAGAGACTCCCAATTTGCTAAATTTTTAGAACTATTCAAAAAGCTTCATATTAATATCCTATTTGCAGAGGCTTTAAATCATATGCCCAACTATGCTAAATTTATGAAAGATGTTTTGTCTAAAAAGAAGATCTTTGGGAAGTATGAGATGATTAGCATGACTGAATAATGCAGTGTTGTGCTGTAAAAGAAGCTATGTTGTTGCGCATGCAATGCTGAAGTACAAAACTTGTTACTGCGTCTATTTATTATGATTAAGCTTCCTATGCATTTGTGATCTGTCAAGTTTTCCTATCCTTTACCCAAGTATAAGCAAAGGAGTAGGTTTTCTCGGTGAGTCCGAGGTCGAACACAGGGATTATGTTGATTCTTTATTTAAGTGGATTATATGCGTTGTAGTGGTAACCAGGAATAATTCGCGAGAGGTGTTTGTTTCTAATCTAAAGAAAGCGATAACATGTACACTAAACTAAAATGTGGAAGATGAAAAGGCATGCGATACAGCAAAGTCAGCTAGGTGAATTTAATGAATGGGTAAAAACAGGGTTAGGGTTGGTTAACATCTAACATCAGAAATGCATAGTGCTAGTCTATTCATACTTGCGACTCTTCTCCCGGTTGTCAGCCGCTATGCATTATATGTCTATAATGCATAGGAGAGTGTTAAGTGCCAAGGTTGTTCCTATGTCTAGGCAACACTACTTAGCCTTGTCAATTGAGTTCCACAATCACTTACCCTCTCGAGCAGTTTGATTATTACTACTTATATCGATTAGCTAGATGGACATAAGCATCGGATTAAGATTACAATTGACAAGATCCAATAGTTACACTATGGTTCTTATTTAGATGCTAACGCAACCCTTAACCCGTGATAGATTAGTTACTCATTGATTCAAAGTAAAAAGCAGAAAGTGTAGAGAAATGAGTAGACATGGAAGAAATATAGATTGAGAACGGAATACAACTTTAGATAGTTCAATGTCTTGACACAAATCTAAAATCAAACTAGAAAAATAAGATAGAAAGCAGGAAATGGGCGTCAATGTCTTGAGTCGCCGGGATGGAAGCGTGAGGTTCTGCTGTGAAGTGGTCAGGTGGAGGGAAGACTCTTCTCTCTCGAGCTATTCGTCTTCGGTTGTGCTCTGGAGAGAACTCTGCTGTCACTTAGGAATTCTTTCGAGAATGAACAACACTTTCTCATCTTGCAAGACTGCCCTTTTATAGATGTTGCATTCGCAATCAATGGCAGATCTGCTTGATTGGCGGTGAAATTGATATCATGCGTCCATCTCACCTAATTGCGTAATTTTCGGGTCAATTTAGATCCACCACTTTAGCCACAGATTATGTATGTCAATCTTCCGACAATTTCTCAAGATTCTGATCTGATTTTCCGCGCCTTGCTTCTTTTGATAATTATGTGTTCATGGAGAAGTTTGGCAGATGTAAACGCGTCATAGGTTGCTAACGCACAGTCTTGTGTTAAGAGGTAGTCAACTCGTTGTTGCATTCCTGTGTTGAAACATGCATTTTAGGCTCAAAAAGTGGTAAAATCTTTATCTCCATAAAAACGTAAGAGTAGAACTATAAGCCCCGTACTTGACCTTGTGAGAAGGCAAGTTAAGAAGAGACTAAGAGTTGGGCGCTAAGTAGGAAAAGTTGGCCGGGTTGTGTGGGAGCAAAATGACTAAGTATTGGCCATGAGTTGGTGGCACTATGCGTTGGTGAAGGTAAGTTGGTGTGGATGCAGATGTGAAGGAAGGCCACTGGGCATTAAAGGCCACTCTACGTCGGAAGCCACAATGCGTTGAACATTACCATGCGTTGAAAGCGGGTATGCATTGGTGCATAGAAGAATGGCCTGGAGGACCATTTGTTCGTTGGCTATCTGGTGATGTAGCATCGGGAAATTGTGACACACAAAACCGAGGCTATGTGCTGCTGAAGCCAAGCATAGAAGGTATGCGTTGATGAGATCAATATATAGAGATGAAATGGAGATTAAGTCGGTGATATATATATAGGCGGACTGAGTATTCAATTATTTTGATTATGTTTTAGAGCTCGAGTTCATCCCATTTCAGAGCTAAACAACGGAGGGAGGTGGACGAAGGTGTTTATGTTAGTTTGATGAGGATTTCTCGTCGATCTCGTGGAGGAAACTTGAGTTGGAGCGGAGAATTCAGCTGGTGTTACTTAATCTGAGTATCACTCGGTGCTGAGGGAAGAACTAACTGTGGAAGCTGTGGTTAGGGTCGAAATTTTGAGGTTAGTAAGTTAACTTGATTTCTAGCAATTTTCATGAAGGATACACGAGCCGAATTTGAGTAAATGTGTGTGTTTCCAGGTAGAAGAGAGTGAAACGGAGTTGCAGGATGATCGGGGTTGCTTAAGAATATCTCTCAAACAAAGAGGATTTTCCTTATGAGACTTTGAGGTAAGATAAAAGATTTAGGTCTTTACCAGCTGTAGAAGAAAGGAAGTTCTGAATTTGGCTAGACTGTGATGTTTAGTAGGTTAAAGGAAGAAGTAGAAGGAAAGAAGGAAAATTGTGTCGCTACGACAGTAGTATCGCTGAAGAGCGGGAGACTGAGCCGCGAAGCGAGTGTCGCTGGTAACGCAAAAGGGGCTTTGCGTCTCACAACTCTCGCTGAAGTCTCACTGGGTATCGCTCCTCAGGTAAGCTCGCTAGTCTCGTTCTATCGAGTATCGCTAGTACAGTGTCCTAAAGTGTGGTTTCGCTGGTAAACTCGCCAAAAGATATGTACTGTCGCTAATTGTGAATATTTTGGGAAAAAGAGAATTCGGTGATGAAACGAGTATAGAGTTTAATTATGTATACTAAATAGGTATAGAAAGAAAGTTTAAGGAGAAACCTAATGCGAGAAATGTGTATTTACAGGCCAGGAAGAGCTCGGGAAGGTGTATAACCCACTCAAAGCCAAGACAAGTTATGAGTGATTATTTGTTAATATATCAAATACTTTTAGCCAGTTTTAATGATAACGGGTATGTGAAATCTGTCATATAGAGTAGTTATGGATTGATTGTGTTGTACTATAAGAATTCAAGAATGTGTATGATATCAGTGCTGAGGGACCATGTGTGAAGGCAATTGAATAGTTGGTGGATGTGGATTCCAATGCTCAGGGACAATGTGTGAAGGCATGTGGAAATCCAATGCATGTAATAGCTCAGTGCTGAGGAATCACAGGTGAAGCACTTGAGCAGTGTATTGAAAGGGAACCCAGTGCTGAGAGACTTAAATGCGAAGGCACATGAGAACTCCGTTCTGATAAAACTCAATGCTAAGGGACAGTATGTGAAGACAATTGAGGGATTATATATCGAGGGAAGGAGTGTGGAAGTATCCGTACATGGATGTGATGAGAAGTGATACACGAAGTTGTGTGCGTAGAGCATCGCTCCGCCACAGCTAAGGAAGATTAATTGTACTACTAGTGTTCTATAGCATGAGTTAGCTTGAATTTCTGGTTATATAGACATGTGATATTTTGATGTATCATGCCAATTTGTATTCAAGTAGTGTAATAATAATTGGAAAATTTTAAGTTTATCATTCACTGGGCATTAGGCTCACACGTTTCTTTTGTTTGTTCGTTTCAGGTAGCGAGCGTGTCCGGGACGCCTAGCCTACAGAAGATCGTCGTCTGGATTTATTTTGGACTAGTCCTTGGGATAGTTGTAAATACCTCGTATATGTAAATGCTTTATTTTGTCAAACATGTTCCTTAGGATTGTAAGGGTTTTGTTTCTGAATGTATTCTGAGAACACTCATCTTAAAGCGTTGGGTTAGTTTATGGAATAATCTCGCATATAAATAAGATTGCATGAACAAAAGTTGATTGTTTCTCTAGTTACTTTAGAATACAGGTGTGTGCTGGTTCACACCCATTTCCCGAGTAGTGAGGGTAGTCTGGGAGGGGGTGTGACAAGAACGCATAGGAAGATTTATTAGTAGAATTTATCATTAACTACCACATGCTTCTCTATTTAATCTCTATTTTTCTAAGAAAAATGTTATAATAACTTGTATTTCTACAAGTTATCAAGCTACCACAAAAACTAAAAGATTCAGGGAGTTTTACTATACCTTGCACTATTGGGTCTTTAAATGTTTCTACAACTCTTTGTGATCTTGGAGAAGTGCAACCTTCCACGATCACCTTGCAACTTGTTGATAGATCATTGGCTTATCCTAGAAGTATTGTTGAAGATGTATTAGTTAAAGTTGACAAATTTATCTTTCCTGCAGACTTTATAGTTTTGGACATGGAGGAGGACTCTGAGATTCCTATCATCCTTTGGCGCCCATTCCTAGCAACTGGAAAGCCATCATTGATGTTCAACAAGGGAAGTTGACTCCAAGGGTGAATGATGAGAATGTTGTCTTTAATATTTTTATAAGTCCTTGAGTCATCATGATAAAGGTTGTACTTGTCATGCTATAGACATAATTGATCATACTATTTCTGAGCATGTTGAGGTTATGTTGGCTAATGATCATTTAGAAGAAAGTATAATGGATGTTGATACTATGGATACCATATTTGATGAAATTGCTTTGTATGCTAAGTGGTTAGATAACATGCCAATATGCACTAAAATGTATAAACCTATGTCTCTATCTCCTTTGCATGCTATAAATGTTGAGAAACCTACTCTTGAATTAAATGTGTTATCCTCCTCACTTGAAATATGCATTCTTAGATGATTTGTTTTGTGACAACCCAACTTTTAACAACTAGTGAGTTGAAAAGTCCGAAGGAGAAAAATAAAAGACCATGTTGGACGCATGGTCAAGACTGAAGTAACGCATAGTAAAAGTGGACGTATAGGAAGTACTCAAGCACTTACAAGGAAAGAAGTAAGACGCATAGACTTCTATTATAAGATATTTCTAAGTGTTGGAAAGTAGAAGATGGTGAAGTAGGCATACGAACTAGAACATGTGTTGGACGCATGCTAATTTATCTAAAAGGAAATAATAATATAAGGAAAAGTTTAAAAGAATAACCTTGGAAATAATCAAGGAATGACTAAGGATAGGAAGATGGTCATGGACGCAGGATGGAAGTGAACGCAACAGGACCAACGCATAGAGGAAGAGCTTGAGAAGGATTTGTTGTCGTTGACGCTTAGCGGTATTGTGTAAACACTGGATTGTAATATGGCGACTATACGTTGAAGGTGATCACGAATGGTTGTTGTGGGCTGAAGTAGTCGCCGCGTCGACGGGAGAAGAAACGTATTTGGCTTACCATGCGTTGGTGGGGTTGTTATGCATTGAGGTCCCTATGCGTTGAGACGGTTATCTCTACGCGTCAAAGACGATAGTGTAGTTAGTTAAGAGTTAGACAAGTGAGTAGGGAAGCTCAAACCTTAGAGGAAACTCAAGGAACGCATGAGGCGGCTGTATGGATTAAATGGCTATCTATTTGAAAATATTGGACGAATAAGATAAGTTATAAAGGTCAGGTGGCTTCATATAAACTTGACACCTTAAAATAAGGATGTGTTCAAAAGGCATGTTAAGTGTTTCATGCAAGGTAACACTTGGACTAATGGGTTAGTCAGCATGCAGAGCAACATATGGCAATCAAGTGGCAAAAGAGGAGTAGGATGGCAAAATCTCCATAAATAGGACCCTGGGGGAAGAGTAACGACTGATAATTCTGAAGTAAAAATCCTTGAGAGAAGAAGGAGAATGAAGACAGAAAGAAGGAACCCTTTGCGTTGTAAAAGGAGGCCTGTGGCCAAGAAAGAAGACATTCTTGACAACTTAGTCATCTGGTGTTAAAGAAGTTATCTTGCGTTGAAGAGGGGTCGACCTTGCGTTTAAAACGAATCCAACATTTAAGGTGAACGCGGTGTTTGAAAAGAGACGATGCGTTCAAGTTGACCTTGCGTTCAATAGAAGTCGACGCATCCGAAAGAAATAAGAGGAGTTAGGCTGCACTTTGCAGTAGTCATCAACCTTGCGTTGAGGGGCAGGGTTGTGTCCAGCCAAACTGATAGAGGAATGTCAGTCTTGCATTCCAAAGTTAGAACGCTGTGACCAACTAAGCTACTGAGAGAGAGAGTAGCTACCTAGTGGACTAAAAGCTGAAGCCTTGCGTTAAGGAGCTCGGGAAACGGGAATTTGGAAGGAAAAGAGGAAATTCCTTAAGAGATTTGTGAGTGACTCTTTCCTTTCTTCGAAAATGAACTTTATTAAAAATGTTGTTACATGATATGGTTTTGAGATGACGGTTTCTGTGAAAAGCATAATGCTTGAATACATTGTTCAAAAGGCATGTTTTACTTCATTGCTTTATGATAACAAAAGGCATGTTGCATAATATGGTTTGTCAAGGAACATCCTGCTTTCTGTAAAAGATTTAGATGAACTATTTATGTAAACTGATGAATAAAATGTTTTAGAGGAGGCTCAATGCTAATAAGGCATGTGAACTTCCCCGGGACCCAGTATTTGTGCAACCCGCCTATAAATGTTTTAGAGGAGGCTCAATGCTAATAAGGCATGTGAACTTCCCCGGGACCCAGTACATGGGCAACCCGCCATATTCCTATGTGCACATAGAGGTTGAGTTGGCTGGTGCGTCGAGTTTTGCTCCGCATCAAGCCAGGGATAAAATCGACATTGAGAGCGTTGAGTTTTTCTCCGCCTCAACTAAGGGAAAAGATTGAAATGCCAAACGGTTTTCTAAATTATTTATTTTGGTAACGATTCTATATCTTTCAGAATGGATTCACGAGATTGACAAGGTTTTGCGGAAGAACTATTTTGCTTAATCCTTGTTTTATGGATATTGTTTTGACATGCCTCTGTTCGAACTAAAGATAGTTTTTACAAAGCCAGTCACTCACGGAGCTTATAGCTCACGTTTTCCTATTTTATTTTATTTTCCAGGTAGCAAGCGAGTTCGGGTTGCTTTGCCTACGCGGAAACCTCGTCTGGGTTGTTCTTGACGGAAATGGTTGGACAGTGAACCTTACAGAAGAGTCAAGGTTGCTGTCTTCACATCTCTTCTCGGGTTAAGAAAGGATAATCCGGGAGGGGGTGTGACATGTTCTCTTTCCTATTATCATATCTTCTAATCTTAATTCTGTGGAAGAAGAAAAATTGTTGAGAGTGTTAAGGGATCATAAATCCGCCATTGGTTGCTCTATTGAAGATCTTAAAGGTATTAGTTTGTTGGTCTGTATGCATAGAATCTTGATGGAAGATACCTTTAACCCATCAGTGAAGCACCAAAGGAGACTTAATCCCACCATGAAGGAGGTAGTAAAGAAACAAGCTTTTGAATGCAGGAATCATTTATGCCATATCTAACAGTTCATGGGTAAGTCTTGTCCAAGTAGTACCAAAGAAAGATGGCATGACTGCTGTGAAAAATGAAAAAGATGAGATGATTGCCACTAGAACTGTGACAGGATGGCGTGTGTGCATTGATTATAGGAAGTTGAATAAAGCTACTAGAAAAGATCGTTTTCCTCTTCCTTTTGTAGATCAAATACTTGATAGACTTGCAGGTTATTCTCATTATTGCTTCCTAGATGAATATTCTGGATACAATCAAATTATCATTGCTCCTAAGGATAAAAAAAAGACCACATTCACTTGTCCCTATGGGACATTTGCTTTTAGGAGAATGCATTTTGGTTTATGTAATGCCCTGCTACTTTTTAACATTGTATGATGTCTATTTTTCAGGGGCTCATTGAAGACATAATGGAGGTTTCCATGGATGATTTTTCTATGTTTGGGTCTTCATTGATTCTTGTTTTGCTAATCTTACTTGTGTTTTGCAGAGGTGCCAAGATGTTCACCTTGTGTTGAATTGAGAGAAGTGTCACTTCATGGTCAAGGAGGACATCGTTCTGGGGCACAAAGTCTCACAAAAAGGCTTGAAGGTGGATAGGGCTAAAATCACTGCCATCGAACAATTACCACCTCCTACTAATGTGACGAGAGTCAGAAGCTTCCCAGGGTTTGCAAGGTTTTACAGGAGATCTATTAAAGTTTTTTTTAAAAAATTGCTAAACCCTTGAGTAACTTGTTAGAAAAGGAAGCTAAATTTGTGTTTAATGATGCATGTCTACTAGCTTTTAATACTTTGAAGGAACGATTGATTTCTACACCTATTATTATTGTACCTAAATGAAGTCATTCTTTTGAGATCATGTGTGATGCTAGTGACTATGCTTTAAGAGTTGTTTTAGGCCAACGTAAAGATAACATGTTTAGGGCAATTTACAATGGTAGTACTATTGATAGCACTCAACAGAAATACACTACTACTGAAAAAGAACTGCTAGCTGTTGTGTTTGCCCTTGATAAATTTAGATCATAGTTGCTTGGCTCTAAAATAGTAGTGCATACTAACCATGTTGCTTTGAAGTATTTGTTTGATAAGAAAGATTCTAAACCGAGACAGATGAGGTGGATCTTATTATTGCAAAATTTGGTATAGAAATCAAAGACAAAAAAGGATGTGAACATGTGGTTGCAGACCACCTGTCTAGGATTGAGAATGGGATACTAACTCATGTCCCCCACTGTTGAAATGTTCCCTAATGACCAATTGTATCAGGTGAAAGGTAGTTTTTCTTGGTTTGCTGCCATAGTTAACTATCTTGCAGGAGGACATTTACCACCTGACATGAATAGTCAACAGAAAAAGAGATTCTTGTACAACATTAAGTCTTACCATTGGGAGAACCCACTTCTCTATAAGGTTTATGCTGACAGTATGATAAGGAAGTGTGTGCCTAAAAAAGAAGCGGTAAGTATTTTGAATTCATGCCATGCCTTCCTCTATGGTGATCACTTTGGACCCACTAGAACTGCATCTAAGGTACTTTAGTCAAGTTTTTATTGGCCCTCTCTTTTTAGGGCCTGTTAACCTTTGTTCAATCATGTGATAGGTGCCAACGTACTGGCAATACTTCTAGGCAACATGAGCTTCCAATGAAACCTGTCTTGGAAGTGGAGCTCTTTGATGTCTGGGTTATTGACTTTATGAGGCCCTTTTCTATGTCTTATGATAGCTACCTATATATTTTATTTACAGTTGATTATGTATCTAAGTGGGTAGAAGCCATAGCTACTAGGACCAATGATGCTCGCATTGTTTTTAAATTCTTGCATAAGAACATCTTTACACATTTTGGCACACCTAGAGCTATTATTAGTGATGAGGGTTCTCACTTTTGTAAAAACTATTTGAATCCATGATGCAAAGGTATAATGTTAATCATAAAATTACTACAGCTTATCATCCTCAAACTAATGGTCTTGCTGAGTTATCTAATAGGAAAGTCAAACAAGTTTTGGAAAAGACCGTCAAGATCAATAGGAAGAATTGGGCCCTTAAGCTGGATGATGCACTATGGGATTACTGTACAGCTTTCAAAACTCCAATAGGTACTTCACTGTGCACGTTTGTGTGTGGAAAAGCTTGTCACTTACCGATAGAGCTCGAGCATAGAGAATATTGGGTCATTGAGAAGTTGAACATGGATTTTGCAAAAGTTGGTGAAAAACGCCTCTTGGAACTCAATGAGATGGAGGAGTTTCGTGCTCAAGCTTATGATAATTCCAAACTCTAAAAGGAGCACACTACTAGATGGCATGACAAGAAGATCACCCCATGAACCTTTCTTCCTGGACAAAGACTATTACTTTTCAACTAATGTTTACGTTTGTTTCCAGGTAAGCTTAGGATGGGATGGTTGGGACCCTTTGTCATTGTCAAGGTGTCTCCATATGGAGCTGTGGAGTTGCAAAGCGATAATGGAACAATCTTCAAAGTAAATGGTCAACATTAAAGCATTACATCGGCAATGAAAAACGCCAAATTGAGAACTGAAAAGCGCTTGAAAAGTGCATTCTATTCTCTCAAATTAGGGAAGTTTATATTAGATTTCACTTGTTTGCTAGTGGTTTTCAGGTCAAAATAAAGAAAATTAGAAGTGAAAGCCCAAAGATCAAAACTGAGCCAAAGTTCAGTGGAAAAAAGAAGAAAATTCAAAATCTACCGAAAATAGGGCAGCGTCGTGGCGCCGGTATAGCGCTGCCACAACGCTTTTTCCCGAAAGTTGATTCTTGTTCAGCACAGCATCAGCGCGGTGGCGCCACCTTTCCGTATTGGTCAGCACCGCGACGTCATTGACTAGCGTCGCAGCGCTAGCTTTCCTAATTTGAAGATTTTGTATTTTTGGAAAGAAATTTTGGGCGGCCAACTATATAAATTGGAGGGTTTCCAACAACCTTACACATCAAGAAATCAGATAAAAACACACCAAAAAAGTCTCAAAGAGTGAGTTAGCTGCAAGGAAGAGAGAAGAGTTCGAGAGAGAGAGTTTGGTGCCGTTCGAGTTCCTGACATGAAGACCGAAGGACATCTTGACAGTTCTTCCTCAATCAAGGGCTTCTTCCTAGTAGAGTTTTCCTTTCTTTACACTCTTTATGTTTCATTTGTTTATGAACATGTTGCTTGAAGCTATGAGTGGCTAAACTATTTAGTTTTAGAGTATTGATGAATTGTTTATGAAGTTATGTTGATATTGTAGAATATTTATTGTAATGATCAAGGGTTCATGTTTCTTTGCTAATACATCAGACGATGCTGGCTAGAATATAGACACGTGCCTTGTCGTTGGCCTTGATCCATCGATCAAATGCTTCCTGAAAATTTCGATTGGCATTTGTGGCAGGGGTTTGAGGACATTCCTCAGTTAAGACAAAACATAGGTCATCAACAACTAGTATCGTATTGAGATTGGTTTTCCACGTTGAATAATTATCTCCGTTCAGTTTTTTCGAAGCTAAAAGTTGAATAATTGAGCTATTCATGCTGAAAAAATATACTTTTAATTAGATACAAGTTCTAAATCCATTTTTTTTTTTAAATTTGGCAAAATTCTAAAAAAAAATACCCAACTTTTATTTATATTTGCAACGATACTTCAATGGTTTAGAATAGCCTCCACCGAGGGGCAGTCGACTATTCCTCCATTGAATCAAAACAATTTTGAGTAAATGCAAATACCAGAATCACTTTTATTCCTATAATCTTTAGTTACCGTTTGGTTTGGTCTAGTCAAGAATATACTAACTCTTAGTAATTCATGTAAGTGTGACCTTCCATTTTAGATCTTAGAGATTAGCAGCCCCAACAATGCTACCGAATTGGAGAGTCAAAGTTGGGAATCGACCTAAGAGACCCTATCCATTTCTGGAGATTGTGGTGTTCCGATCCTCATGAAACAGCCCTTCGAATGGGTGGTCACTTCCAAGGTGACACACAGGCAGAACATGAGAATCTCATAGTGCAACCTAATGGAAGATACCATAGGATACATTGACACATATCCTTCACCCACTTGCTATGAACTACTTCTCCTATTCACCTTGTTCATAACCGATGCAAACACTCTCCGAAGGGAGGTCGCTCCCAAGGTGGCACAAAGCCAAGCATGGATCTCACGTTGTGAACTCTTAGGGACGCTAGAGCTAATAGTACGTTACTAATCTCCAGCTGAAGTGTTCTAGACGGTTTTGGGTATACATTCACTTAGGCATATATTTAGGCTAAATAAACATATCCTACGTCTAGGTGTTTTGATCCAAATATAACTTTTATATTGGATTTAAACCTATGATGTCTAGGTGATAAACCAATTTTAAAACCTCACATCGCTCACGCAAGCTCATGAAATTGGTTAACACAACTCAAGAATTGACTTAATCTCCAAGTAGGAGGTGTTTCATAAACTGTCAACTTAAATACCCCCAGCCTTAGACAAGATTTTATCAGGTGAGTGTCCTTGTTTACCAATTTATGAGTTAACGATCTAGATTTATCTATGAAAACTTTGCAATGGCCATTTAACCGAAAGTGAGCATGCATATTATCTTTGTCATGGATTTTAATGTCTATCTCTTTTATAACAATTATAAACTATAGGCATGCTCCATAATCATACATTCAAATCATAATTTGAACTTATCATACACATTATACATTATAACTACTTATAACATATTTATGCATGATTCATGCCTAATCCTATGGTGAAATTTTAAATCTAAATGGCATACATTATGCACAATCAAGATTAAAACAATTAATTCATACATTCATAATGCATAATTAAATGAAAAATTACTAAAATGGTTGATTTTGGCATCCCAAGCACACACAAATTAAACTATTACATTAATAAGCTTGACGTAGCCTCGAACTGCACCTGAACCGCCTTCCAAGGTGCTCGAACCGGCCTAAAAAAGGTGAAAAAAATGCTGAAAATGCAGAAAACAGCAGCAATAACGGAAAAGACAGCATGCTTTTGAGCTTGAACCAGCTTCGATTACAACCTAAATTCTACTCTAATTGACTCAAGTGAAATACGGACTCGATCAAGCACAACGAGGCCCAAAAACGAGGGCTTAATTAAATAATTAAACAACCAAAAGCAAGCTAAAAGAAATGCCAAAAACAAAAAACCATTTTAGTACATGCAACAATTCATCTAATGAATTTGTACCCACCATATGCAAATGAATGTTATTTTAGATGCTCTATACCACATGAAGGATCTCATACATACATGAGCAGCGGAAACGAAAGAGGATCGAAATAACCATATAGATGCATATAACCTACGATTAAACATGCATTATCATACAAAATGAATTAGAGAAAAAAGAAAGAAATTATATACCTTTGTAGCTTTTCTTCCTTTCTTGAAATTGCTCCCACTCGGACCACCAGAGGTCTTTCTACCTATTTTCAAAGACTTGGAATAGAGTGGTGGGACTCTTTAAAGAAGAAAAATTTAGCTTCTCAAAAACTTCAAATTTTTGAAGATTTTTCTCAAGAAGAAGAAAATAAATAAACAAAGACCTTCTTTAAAAAAAAAAAAAAAAAAAAAAAAAAAAAGAAAGGGAGGAAAAAAAAAAAAAAAAAAAAAAAAAAAAAGAAAGGGAGGAAAAAAAAAAAAAAAAAAAAAAAAAAAAAGAAAGGGAGGAAAAAAAAAAAAAAAAAAAAAAAAAAAAAGAAAGGGAGGAAAAAAAAAAAAAAAAAAAAAAAAAAAAAGAAAGGGAGGAAAAAAAAAAAAAAAAAAAAAAAAAAAAAGAAAGGGAGGAAAAAAAAAAAAAAAAAAAAAAAAAAAAAGAAAGGGAGGAAAAAAAAAAAAAAAAAAAAAAAAAAAAAGAAAGGGAGGAAAAAAAAAAAAAAAAAAAAAAAAAAAAAGAAAGGGAGGAAAAAAAAAAAAAAAAAAAAAAAAAAAAAGAAAGGGAGGAAAAAAAAAAAAAAAAAAAAAAAAAAAAAGAAAGGGAGGAAAAAAAAAAAAAAAAAAAAAAAAAAAAACAAACAAATTGCATGCAACTTTTGCATGTCAAAGTTCACCAAAAGTCAACATACATTCCATTAATGCATGCCAAGGATTATATGTCAAAGTGTAGAAATTTGAGAATAATTAAATGTTCCACTCATCAAGTTAGTGGATTTTTCCACTAATTTGGTAAGAAACATTAATTTAATCTCATGGTCAACCTTTTTAGAAGGTTTGACTAAAACTGCTCTTTTACTTGCTCGGGTCAAAGTCAACTATTTGACTTCTTCCGAAAACCGACTGTTTGACTAAATCCATGTCTCCGATTATGAATCCGCATTCATAATTTCAATATTTAAAATCCCATTTAAATATTTTTGACTAAATCTCTCATTTGATATCATATATCAATTACTTTGTCATATTTCATATGATTAACCTAATTTGAACAATTCAAATCATTCCTTCTATTTATTCCAAGTTTATTCCTATATGAGCTAGCCAGAGGACCTTATGGACCTACAGATCATGAGCTCCAACGATTCGAGATTAATCGGTTAAACTCTTTAACATAGTTAACCAACAGTCGTTAACTACCGGGTCACTCCAATAAAGCCCGTAGCTGCACTCTCCTCACTGTAGATATATTATGTCCATTTGATATAACTATGATTGGTAAGTCGAGCCTTCACAGGTTGTTAGTAATTACAATGGGTCAAAATTACCATTTTACCCATGTCACCTCTGATTCCTGAAGTTCTACTGATCCTCTAATGAACAATTTGTAGTCCAACTTCCAAATCAAAAGTCCTCTCAAACCCTATTTGAGAGGGTGGCGCCTATTATTCAAGACCTCAGCACTTAAGAGAACAACCTCTCTACTAACCCAAAAGAGGGTAAGAGTGAGTTCCTTTTTACACCCTATGTCCCTAGCTATCTACCTAGTCTTACCCCTTAAATGGAAGGCATATTGAGCTAGCGCTGTTGAGCTGCTCTCACCAATGTAGATCTAAGGATAATCCCGAGTAAACAGAAGTTCATAGTTAGCTCAGGATTAAGATCGAGTTGCCTAGGCCATCAAAGTCGAGATAAGCAATTTTAGACAGTAAATAGTGTTATAAAGTAAAAGTGACTATTTCACGGTCCAGTCTTATGCAAACTCTTTGCACGTGACGCCCCCACTTGCATGTCTTCACATGAATGAATTAGGATCACTTTGTTTGTACTGGTTACAAAGTGGGCCGCATCCATAGTGCCTCCAGAATAAGGCGCCCAACCTTATTCATATACTATAGACTATTTAGACTGTTAACTTAAACTTGATTCAGTTTTATGTCTCTACATAAAGTTTGAGTCTCATGTAACAGTATAGGATCCTTTGATGATTGGATTTAGATTTAGTAAAAACATTTTATAGAATCAATAACTACTTATTGATTATAAATTTCAATAACAACTTTATTGAATGATAAAAGTATATTTGGTATATATAAAACTATGAGTTTTAGAACATAAAACCCAACACTTACAACATTTGTAACAATCATGAAGTGAGTCGTATTCAATAGTGTCCTAAAAACTCATAGTTTTTGTAAATAAATGAATTTTAGTACATATGAAATTATTCAAGTGAATTAATTATTTATTAACTCTAAATCCAATTAAACTACGAACCCTTGGCTATTATCATGAGTACTTGGACTTTATGTGGAGACATAAATAGGATCAAGTTCGAGTAAGTAGCCTAAATAAGTCTATAGTACATGGATCAGGAAGAGGTACCCAACCTGATCCATGTATTATAGACTTATTTAGGCTACTTACTCGAACTTGATTCTGTTTATGTCTCTACATAAAGTCCAAGTACTCATGATAATAGCCAATGGTTCGTAGTTTAATTGGATTTAGACTTAATAAATAATTAATTCACTTGAATAATTTCATATGTACTAAAATTCATTTATTTACAAAAACTACGAGTTTTTAGGACATACAACCTAACAAACTCCCACTTGGACTAAAACTCCTAGTGGGTTACAACAAAGTTGAGAACAGTAAAAGAAATCTAAATACAATAAACTAGGGCATCCCATACTCACGATTTCTCCCACTTGCTCAGATGCTATTTGTTTCACAATAACGTCTCCTCTCTGCACAATTTTTCTGATGAGATGGTATTTGCGCTCAATATGCTTTCCGCGCTTATGGCTTCTTGGTTCTTTGGAGTTCACTACTGCTCCACTGTTATCACAATGTAAAGTGATTGATAGAAGCATGTCTGGAACAACTTCCAGATCATTCAGGAACTTCCTATGTCACACTCTACTTTTTAAACCTATGCGCTTAAGAACTTATAAGGAAAAGAAGTTAGACAAGAGAGGTGGAATTAGATCACAAATTTGTGGGAATCGTGATGGACGAGGTATCGCATGTGCGTCGCAGCGCCAGTCCAATTTTTGGCATAAAATGCCCTAACTGCCAACCATTTGAAAAAAAAGAGCAGCACGAGTCCCAAGTCTGTTTTTGGAGTTTTTCCCTGCATTTTTCCTTCTTTTCATCTTGAGGAGAATTTCTTTGAACAATTATTGGGTGAGCAAAAGCATGTATCGAGGCTAAGGTACTATCATCTAGCTCGGGTTTGGGGTTCAATTCTTAGTTTGTATCTCATGAGGTTTTGAACAATTTTTGTACTGCAACTTTTTTGTTAATGAATTCTCACCTCTTTTTATGTTTCAATTGAATTCACTTCAGATTATCTGAAAAATTAGTCAAGCATTTTAATTGGTAGTTAAAGATCTATGTTTAATACGTAATTGTTAGATTTAAAGATCGCCAAGTAGCAAAGGTTGAGTTAGGGTTGTAAATTGATTTGGCTATTCCAATCTGATTGCATTCATCTAACCAACTTAGGAGAGATTCACACCAAACACTTAATTAGACTTTTCCTATTATTTTGTTCGTCTTTGCCTTTGAACTTAATGCTAATAAGTTTGCATGTCTAAGAGACCTTCCATCTAAGCATATTAATCTATTCGATCAATAGGACTTCCTTCTAGCCTTTCTAGAAGTGACTAGCTAAGTTTAATCCAAGAAAAATTGCACAGCACTATTGTAATTAATCAATAATTGAATAACAAACTGAGAGTGATCCACTTTCACCCCGAGCTAGGTTTTGTCAACTTGAATTTAAACCCAATTTGATTTCTTGCTATTACTTTCCTTCCTTGTTATTGCTTTGTTATTAAAGTTAAACAAACAATTAAACACCCCCCTTGGTTACTCAACAACAAATTCTTTAGGAGAAAAAAATTTATCGGCTCTCTGTGGACCGACCCGTTGCTGCGCTAATACTACTAAATTAGAGTAGGGAACGGAACAATTATTTGGCCTAATTAAAAGCTTCGACAACTTTCGGTTAGCTAGCAAGCAATGTGTATAGAATTGTGCGGTTGAAATTGATGGAGTAGCCATGACAACAGATTTGATTCCTTTAGACCTCCAGGAGTTTGATGTTATTTTATGAATGGATTTCCTGTCTAAATATTGTGCTTCCATGGATTGTTTCTAGAAGGAGGTTGTATTTAGAGGACCTAAAGGGGCTGAAGTTGTCTTTAGAGGAGATAGGAAAATTCTTCCCACTTGCATGATGTCTACTGTCAAAGCCAGGAAATTATTGAGTAAGGGTTGTACAACATATCTTGCACATGTTGTTGACACACATGTGAATAAGCTAAAGCTGAAAGATATTCCTGTAGCACGTGAGTTTCTGGATGTGTTTCTCGAAAACTATCAAGTTTACCGCCTGATAGAGAAGTGAAGTTTTCTATTGACTTGATTCCAGGAACAACACCTATTTCACAAGCTCCATACATAATGGTTCCAAAGGAACTAAAAGAGTTGAAAAGCCAATTGCAGGAGTTGATTAATAAGGGGTATATATGACCCAGTGTGTCACCGTGGGGAGTACCAGTATTGTTTGTAAAGAAGAAAGACGGTATACTTAGATTATGTATTGATTACCGACAGCTAAATAAGGTAACAATACGTAATAAGTATCCACTACCTCGTATTGATGACCTGTTTAATCAACTTAGGAGTGCTTCAGTATTCTCGAAGATTTACTTACGATCAGGATACCATCAATTGAAGATTAGAGAATCTGATATTCCGAAAACAGCATTCAGGATGAGGTATGGAAATAATGAGTTTCTTGTGATGCCTTTTGGGCTGACTAACGACCCAACACTGTTTATGGATCTTATGAACCGAGTATTTCATCCATACCTTGAGCAGTTTGTGATAGTGTTCATTGATGATATATTGGTGAAAAGCGCTTGAAAAGTGCTTTCTATTCTCTCAAATTAAGGGAGTTTATATTAGATTTCACTTATTTGCTAGTGGTTTTCAGGTCAAAATAAAGAAAATTAGAAGAGAAGACCAAAAGATCAAAACCGAGAAACTCCAAATCTGCCAAAACAGGGTCGGCCGCAGCGTGTTTTCCCAAGAGTGTGGCCTGCTTCAGCACATCGACAATGTCGCAACGCTGCCCAGCAGTGCCACGATGCCAACTTTCCTTTTTTGAAGAAACTGCATTTTTTGAAAGATTTTTGGGCCGTCAACTCTGTAAATAAGAGGGTTTCCAACAGCCTTAATCATCAATTTACACATCAAAAAGCACACCAAAAAGAGTCTCAAAGAGTGAGTTGGCTGCAAGGAAGAGAGAAGAGTTTCGAGATAGAGAGTTCGGTGTCGTTCGAGTTCCCAACGTGAAGACCAAAGGACATCTTGGCGGTTCCTCCTCAATCAAGGGTTTCTTCCTAGTAACGTTTTCCTATCTTTACACTTTTTCTATGCTTAATTTGTTTATGAACATGTTGCTTGAAGCTATGAGTGGCTGAACTCTTTAGTTTTAGAGTATTGATGAATTGTTTATGAAGTTATGTTGATATTGTAGAATATTCATGGTTTTGTTGTAATGATTATGCTTTTCATTGTTATTGTGCTTAACTCTTGTTGATTGGCCATCCTTGAATGTTAGGTTAGATGTATGGTTAAGAGATTGTATGTCTAACTAAATCTATAACAATAAATTGTTGTTAATCTATCATGAAAATAGTTAGGTTAACAATGAAAGTTGCTAAAAACTATTCCTAATGTCATGTAATTTGTATTGATTTCAAAAGATTAGTAATCAATTGAGTTGCATGAGAAAAAGTTGTTTTTGAGAGAAAATAACTTGGAATTAAGTTTCTAGACTTAGGCATATGAATTACAATAATCCATGAACCCTAGAATATTGCATGATAGTAAACAAGGATTAATTACCCTAGAACTCTCTTTGACTCTTGTGTTTCTTACTTTATTTGCTTTCCTTATTTAGTTTATATTTCCAAAATTCACATCTTCAATTCCAATCCTCAAATAAAATTGATTCAACTCTATAATAGTTAAGTAACTATAAACCTTTACAATTGGATCCTTAGTGGAACGATATTCGAACTTTACCATCTTATATTATAACTTGACTCATACACTTGCGATTAACACTTAAAGTGCGCATAAATTGGTGTACTCTAGAAACAAGGAGAAGCCTGTTGAGCACCTGAAAATAGTATTACAGACATTGTGTGACCAAAAGCTATATGCTAAATTCAGTAAATGTGAGTTTTGGCTAGATCGAGTTGTGCTCCCTGGTCACGTGGTATCAGCTGAGGGAGTAAGTGTGGATCTTCAAAAGACAGAAGCTATAATGAAGTGGGAGCGACCCACTACTATAAGCCCCGTACCTGACATTAGGAGAAAGCAAGTAAGAAGAAACTATGAGACGAGCATTGAGTAAAGAAAATTGGCCGAGTTGTGTGGGAGCAAAAGTGGCTAAGTGTTAGCCATGCGTTGGAGTGATTATGCGTTGAGAGTATGTCTGAGGCATGACGAGAGTTGCCGTTGGTAGCCATGCGTTGAAGAGGGTAGCTCGGCATGGATGCAGATGCGAAGGAAGGAGGGTGGGATTGGCGTTGGTGGAAGTATGCATTAAAGGCTACTATGCTTTAGAAGGTTAGCATTGCTATTCATTGAGATGGCCTATGTGTTGAAGGTTGGTATGCTTTGGTGCATAGAAAAGGGGCCGAGAGGACCATGCGGTAGTCGGCTATTCGGCAATGGGGCGTTGGGCAATTAGTAGCACAGTAAGTTGAGGCTATGCGTTGCTGAAGCCATGCGCGGAAGGTTTGCATTGGCTAACCTAAGTAGGAAGATGATGGTAGTGCTGGTGAGTCGGTGATTTATATTAATATATAAGTGAGTGCACCGAATAATTAAACACTTTGGACATATTTTCGAACTCAGATTGATTACATTTCACAGACGAACGAGGAGAGGTGGAAGAAGGTGTTTATATCGAATTTAAGTAGAAACCAAATCATTTTCATGGTGGCCTTAAAGCTGGAACCAGAAGCTTGATTGTTGTTGATAAATCTGGGCATCATTTGGTATTTGAAAAAGAGTGAGCTGAGGAAGTTGAAGCTAGGATTGGAATTTTGAGGTTAGTAAGTTAATTTAATTCTTAGCAACTTCCATGAAGGATGTTTAAGCTAAATCCGAGCAAAATTATGTTAAATTCAGGAGGGAGTAATTGGAGTTGAACTGCTAGATAATTCAAAGCAGCCGAAGTCATTTGAGAATAGTTCTCAAACGAAGAAGAGTTATGGTCTAAAATTTTGAGGTAAGTTAGAAAGCTCACTTCTTTACAAGATTGTAGAAGAGAGGAAGTTCTGAATTTGACTGGAATATGATTTTTAGCAGGATAAAGAAAGAGTTAGAAGGGAAGGAAGAAAGCAGCGGTCATTAGGTGTCGTTAAGACAATGGTAACGCTAAAAGAGCTGGAGAGTGAGCAGCGAAACGAGTGTCGCTGATAACGCAAAGGGCTTTGCATCTCACAACTCTCGCTGAAGTCTCGCTGGGTGTCGCTCCTTAAGGCAATCTTGCTAGTCTTGTTCATTCCGGTCTCGCTAATGCAGTGTCCTGTGGTGTGATTTCGCTGGTAATCTCACTAGTGACATAGAGTATCGCTAGTTATGAATATTTTGGAAAAAACAAAGAGTCTTAGTGATGGAATGAGAATAGAGTCTAAATATGCATACTTAATGATCATGGAAAGGAAGTTCAAAGAAAACCTAACGTGAGAAATGTGTATTTATAGGCCAAGAAGAGCTCGAAAAGGCATATAATCCGCTCGGGGCCTAAGACAAATCGTGAGTGACTTTCTATTTCATACAATGACTATTTTTAGCAATGTGAGAGTGGAAACTATCATGTCATATGGAATCTTGTATGCGTATTATCTAAATGCAACCCACGGCCGAGGGACCATGTATGAAGGCCTATGGGAATACGATATATGATACACAGTGCTGAGGGACCATGTGTGAAGGCACTTGAGAAATTGATTGAAATGGATTCCAATGCCGAGGGACCTTGTGAGAAGGCATATGGAAAACCAGTACATGATAGCTCAGTTCTGAGGGACCATGAGTGAAGGCACTTGAGCAGTGGATTAATATGTAACTCAATGCTGAGGGACAACATGAGAAAGCACTTGAGGGTTGAAACGTCGAGGGACGAAGTGTGAAGGCATTTGAATATATGAATAATGAGAATTGGTTCATGAAGTTGAATGCGTTGAGCTTTGCTCCGCTACATCTTGGAAAAGATAATTGTACTACTTTTGTTTTAAGGCATGGGTGACCTAAGAATCTTTATTTATGTAAATATATGGTAGTTATTATGATCGATATTAACTCAAGAAGTTTAATAGTAACTGGATAAACTCAGTTACTCACTAGGCTTTAGGCTCACGCTTCCTTGTTTATTGTTTGTTCGTTTCAGGTAGTGAGCGTGTCCGGGACGCCTAGCCTACAGAAGATCCTCGTTTGGGCTTACTTTGCATCAGTTCTCTGGGATAGTTGTAAATACTCAGTTTATGTACATGTTTTTGCTATGCATGATCCTTGGAGTATAGTGAAAGTGGGTTTTGTATAGTGTATAGAACGAATACCTGTTATGCTAATTTATGAATTAAGCATCTGATTTGAGAGGTTATGTTTAACTTATGATATTCCGCTGGCATATAGCTTTGTATAATTGATCTGGTGTTATTTATGTTTTAAGATATATGGGAACGAGTGTGCATAGGTTCACACTCACTTCTAGGTTAGGAAGGGAATCTGGGAGGGGGTGTGACAATTACAGTGACTGAAGTTCGCAGTTTCTTAGGTTTGGTAGGCTATTATCGCCAGTTCATGGAAAGATTTTCGAAGATAGCATTTCCACTAACAAGTCTGACCAAAAAGAATACTAAGTTTGAGTGCACTAATGAATGTGAACAGTGTTTCCAATAGTTAAAGAAAAGACTCGTACTACACTAATATTGACTTTTCCCACTTCAGGTGTGGAGTTAAGATCTATTGTGATGCTTCACGATAAGGCCTGAGTTGTGTGCTTATGTAGGGAGGAAAAGTAGTTGCATATGCATCAAGATAGTTGAAGAAGCACGAGTGCAACTACCCAACTCATGACCTAGAATTAGCAACAGTCGTGTTAGGTCTAAAAATCTGGAGGCATTACTTGTATGGTGAGAAATGTCATATCTATACGGACCACAAAAGCATAAAGTACATTCTCAATCAGAAGGAATTGAATTTGAGACAGAGGAGATGGGTCGAACTGATCAAAGATTATGATTGTACGATAGAGTACCACCTTGGGAAGGCTAATGTAGTGGCTGATGCATTAAGTAGGAAATCCAGGCAACCTAAGACCTCACTTAATGCAGTTAGCTCAATGATAATGAAAGGAATTGAGGAGTTCATACGTTGTATTATCAATGGGTGAAACAGGAGGCTTATTTGCACATTTCCAGGTAAGACCGACTTTGATGGATGAAATTGTTAAAGGACAGTTGAAGGACTCCGTGCTCAAGAAGTTAGCAAACGAAGTGAATCTTAAGCAGAGAACAGATTATGTTCTAAGGAGTGATGGGGCTTTGATGAAACATGATAGGTTTTGTGTCCCTAATGACCCAGCCTTGAAGAGTGCAGTCCTGAAAAAGGCTCACAGTTCAGCATATGCAATGCATCCAAGTAGCACAAAGATGTACAGAACTTTGAAAGGATACTATTGGTGGCCAGGGATGAAGCGAGAGATTACTGTATACGTGGCTAAGTGTCTGATTTGTCAACAAGTTAAGCTAGAGAGACAAAGACCAGGAGGACTGTTAAATCCACTCCTAGTGCCTGAATAGAAGTGGGAGCATGTCACACCCCCTCCCAGGACCCTCCTAACCCAGGAGAAAGTGTGATGACAGCAGACACCGACCCTCTTACGGCATCCACTACCAACCTTATACCTTGACCATCACCTAATAAGCAGTTAAACACAATACTTGAACGTCATACTTAATCCAGGGTTAAGATTTCATACAGACATTGAATTTCACTCAAACCATGTATTTACATAAATTCTCAACATCGCTCTTAACCCTCTATATGTACAACACATGATTAAGTTCAAATATTTACAATTCTCAATATATTAAACACTGCTAATGGGCCCAGATGAGTTTCTGTATGAGCTAAGCACCCTGGACTCGCTCGCTACCTGGAAAACAGAAAAACAAGAAAAACATGAGCTCGGTTGCCCAGTGAGTGACTTGTTTTGTAAAAACATTCCTTTAGCTTAGAAACTAATCATAGTGTAAACATTATAAAACAATACATATAAAACTTTCGGTTCAAAATCATTTCCAATGCAAAATATGCTCAAATAGCATTGTCAAATCATATATGTTTATTTCAGAAAAAGATACACAAAAATTCAATTTATTTCAAAAACATTTTCCTTAGTTGAGGTCAAGCGGAGCTCAACGCTACTCAACGTCGAAAACCTTAGCTATGTGGAGTAATCTCAACACAACAGCGTCTATCATCCCTCTATGTGCACATAGATATCGTATCCTGAATTACCCAAGTACCTTCTCCGAGTCCTTCAGTATCAGGCTCCATATACAAGATTTAGGCCACCCATATGCCTTCTCTGAGTCCTTTAGCATTGGGGGCTATCTCTATACTCCGATTATCCATATGCCTTCTCCGAGTCCTTCAACATTAGGAACCATTTTCATTTCCCCGACTACCCACATGCCTTCTCCGTGTCCTTCAGCATTGGGAGTCTTTTCATATCCCAGCTACCTACATGCCTTCTTCGAGTCTTTCAGCATTGGAAGCCTTTTCAAATACATTTTCCAAAAACATGTTTTGAAAATAGCATAATATAAATTCAAGAGTTTTTAACGTTTCAAATCTTCACAATTTCATTCACAAGTTCAATGCTTTCTTTTAAATCATAAATTAATAACAGCATGCTTTTCATAAACTCATTAAACAACCAGCATGCTTCAAACGATTTTCAATATAAAACACATAATATGCACGTTAAAACTCATGAAATCACAAACATATAAACATGCTTACAAACATAATCTTTCAACCGTAAAACTTTGTTCAAAGTAAACACATTTTAAATAAATCTGTCACTCACAACTTGTCCTGGACCTTTAGCGGTTTATACACCTTTCCTAACACTTTTCGACCTATAATAATACATTTTCCTTTATTATTTTTCCTTAAAATTTCTTTAACATAACCAACAAGCTTTAAACATTTACACTTGTTCAATGGTTCACCACCAAGACCAATTCCATCAAAATAATCATTAATGATCGAGATTTCAAATAACCAGCGAGACTAATTAGCGGAACTGAGTTACTAACAAAACTGTACAAGCAATACCATGACTAGCGAGGATACCGAGTGAGAGTTGTGAGACACGAAGCCTCCAGCGATACCAACGACACCTGTCTCGCTGGTCACGCTTAATTTTTCAGTGTCACTGCGTTTCCAACAGTACTCGTCTCCCACAGCTTCTGCCTTCTCTTCTGTTCTCACTTCTATCTGTTAAAGGTCGCATTTCTAGTCCAAATTAGAACTTCTTCCCTTCTTCAAACTTGTAAAGAAATGTGTTTTCTAGCCTAACTCAAGATTTCGGAGCTTAACTCCTCTTTGTTCGACAGATATTCTTAAGTTACTTTGAGTTGCTCCAAATCACTCGAGAAATCCGTACCAGTTGCTTCCACCTAACATTTAACATGTTTCTCTTCAAATTAAGCTCAATCATCCTTATTGAGTTAACTTACTAACCTCAAATTTTAAGCCCTAAACTCGATCTCCATAGCTCGTTATCCTCCGAATACCAGACTTTTCTCAGATTGCACGACAGCAATCAAACCTTCTGTTCCAGCTTCAAATACACCACGAAACCGATCAGAATTCTTCTCAAATTTGCTCTATACTCCTTTTTCTATTCTTTTCGTCACTGAACTGAAAAATGGAATCGGTTGAAGCTTTTGAAAATGTAGAAAATGGTCGAAAACTTAGCTTTACATACTTAAACGGCTGCCGACTTTCTTCCACTTTCTTTTTTTATTTTATTTTATTTCCAATAATCAAAAGTAACTCCTTCACCATACGAACGCAACCCCCTTTGGAAAACTTGAACACTGGCTTGGACGCATAGCACCATGCGTCTATCCCATAGACTCTCTTGAATGCATGCTTCTCCAACACAACCCCCTACTATCATCAACCAACGCATGGCCACTTGCCAAACGGCTGCAACAAATGCATCGCACCAACCATCACCCGTGCTCAACCTTATGGACACATGCCTCAACAAGCCAACGCATAGCCACTCAAGCCAAAGGCTTTCGGCCATCTTTTTCTCAATCACCCGCCTACTTTGCTTGCCATCTTCCAAAGATAAGAGTGGGGCTTACAAAGCATGTAACTATGAATTTCTTGTTTAGTTTTCCTAAAACTCCGAGTGGTTATGATGGAATATGTGTCATTGTTAACAGATTTACCAAGACAACGCATTTCTTGCCAGCTAAGGTGACTTTCACCCTGGACAAGTTGGTCAAGTTGTATGTTGATAAGATGATAAGCCAATACGAAGCTCATGTGTCTATTGTTTCAGAAAGGGACCCAAGGTTTACATTTAAGTTTTGGTCAAGCTTACAACAGGCTTTGGGAACAAAGTTACGTTTTAGTGCTTTCCATCCTCAAACTGATAGGCAGTCTAAGAGAACTATTCAGACTCTGGATGATATGTTACGTGCATTTGTGTTACAGTTTAAAGGAAATTGGGATACTCGCTTGTCATTGATGGAGTTTGCCTATAATAACAGTTACCATTCCAGTATTGAGATGGCACCATATGAAGCATTATATGGCAGGCGATGTAGAACCCCTATATGCTGGGGGGAAGTCGGAGAAAGGAAGTTGATAGGACCAAAATTGGTGCAAGTTACATCAGAAAATGTTAGGCTAATCAAGGAAAAATTGAAGGTTGCATAGGATCGATAGAAAAGTTATGCGGGCAAAAGACGAAGAGATTTAGAGTTTGAAGTTGGTGATAAAGTTTTCCTTAAGCTATCACCATCGAAAAGAGTTTTAAGATTTGGAAAGAAAGGAAAGTTGAGTCCAAGGTACACTAACCTTTACGAGTTTTGGTACGCATAGAACCGTCAGTATATCGGTTGGCATTACCTACGGAGTTGTCCAAGATACATGACGTGTTCCATGTTTCATTACTGAGGAAATATGTTCCAGATCCCACACATATTCTTGAGACTCAACCTATTCAGCTTAATGAAGACTTGTCTTATGAAAAGGAGCCCGTGCAAATTCTTGATCAAAAAGAGCAAGTGTTAAGGTCAAAGACTATACCACTTGTTAAGGTTTTATGGAGGAATCACAAGGTGGAAGAAGCTACTTGGGAAAGTGAAGATCAAATGAATATCAAGTATCCCAATCTTTTCTCTGGATGATCCTACTTGAATTTTGAGGACAAAATTCTTAAAAAAGAGGGTAATGAATTGTAAGCTCTAACTCTTAATTTTCCTTTGTTTAAGTTCAAGTTAGAAACAATGGTTAACGGTTAGCTCGAATGAGTATAAATGTAAGTAGAAATTCTCATGTGTGTCTAAGCAATTATTAGCTTTTAATGAGAGAAAAAGGGATGGAGACAATGGTGTATTTGATCAAAGAAGTGTGGCTGAGACTTAGAGAAATTTTTGTTAAATGTTAGGAATTTCTCAAGTCAAAATAGGGCAAGGGGGTTGAAATTAACTAAGGAAAATTAATAAATAAAAGAATAAATATTAAAATATATTAAAATAATTATTTTAAGGGAAATAATATTTAATTTGGATGATTAGGATGAGAAGAAAAGAGATGAAGCCACGTTGAAGCAAAGAGCTTGGTGGTGAAAGATGATTGGTTGGATTGGGCACCAGCTTAGACCAGAAGCAAATAGCTTAAAGAAGACGTCGATTCTCTTGATTTACTCGTGCCATTTTCATCATTTTTTGAACAAATGAAACTCTTTGAGTCAAAATTCTAACCTAGGGCTGCCAGATCAATTTGAAGCTGGGAAGGTTGAGAAAACATGAAAAGACTGAAGGTTGTATCTAAAACTGAGCAAACCAGACGGGTTAACTTTGGGGAATTTTGCAAGGGTGCTCGGGAAGGTTTTTTGGAGTTCAATCTTTTTGGTAAGTCAGTTAAGAGGTTATTCTTGAGTTCCATAAAATTTATTTGAAGTTTATTTGAAAGGAAAAAATGTTTTGGAGCTCTAAAAAATCGAGTTGAAAGTAGGTGACTGCTGGCCGAAGTCCGCTGGTATCTACCCAGGGCTGTTGCCATGCCTACTCACCCCTAACCACCCCGACGCCCCTATGCGGCCAGCCACACCCACAGCCACGCCCACATCCCACTCGTGTTGCCCGCCATCAGCAGCATGCCTCACAAGTGCCCACGCCCTTGCCCACGGCTGCCAGCCTTAGTGCCCACGCTCATGCCTGTGTCTGTGCCTACGCCCATGCCCATGCCCACGCCTAAACCCTTACCAGCACCTCACGCCCACCAGCTGCCCACCGTGGGTGGCTACGGTTATTTTGGGTATTTTTGGACATTTTTAGACTCTAATTGATATTTTGTTGAACTTTTAGCCTCAAAATGAGTAATTTTGAATTTTTCGCTGAATTTTGGGTATTTTAGAAAATTGAGGAATTTTGCAAAAAGGTCCCTAAAGGGCAAAAGTTAAAAAAAAGGTGGGGATTGAGCTTGATATGGACAATGTGGATGGAGTTTTGCTAAGTGAGGATTATTGGAGACCTCACAGAGATGACTTAATGTCTTTTAATTGATGTTTCAGGTCAAATTAAGGTTGGAAAAGCCTACAAGTCTTAAGGATTAGGCCCGGACTACGAGTGACACTTGTTTTCTTTAAAAGGATTTCATTTATAATTCTTAGTCATGGTTTCTTATGAAATGTGATCTCTTGATGATTTGCTAAATGTTGAGCATGGTTTACTATTTAATACTTGATTTTATGGCAAGAAGAGCATGTTCTATCTGTTTTCTCATGTTTAAAGAAGCATGTTTAAATGATGCCATTTATTGAGAAATGTTTTAGCTTTTCAATGAAATGTTTTATGATGAATTGTTTGTTCAAAGTATACATGTTTTCTTAAAATGTTTTCTAAGGGACCTAATGCTGAAGGACGTCGAGAAGGCATATGGGCAACTCTGAAACCTAAACTCAATGCCAAAGGACGTTGAGAAGGCATTTGAGTATCTTAAGGACCCAGTACTGAAGGACATGGAGAAGGTACTTGGGCAGCCCAAGATAGTTTCCTATGTGCACATAGTGAGAGTCAACACTGTTGTGTTGAGTTTACTCCACATGAACTAAGGTTATTCAATGTTGGGTGTGTTGAGATTACTCCACCCCAACTAAGGTTTGTTTTCGACGTTGAGTGTGTTGAACTTACTCCACCTCAACTAAGGGAATTTTGATTTCAAAAGCAATGTTGAACGATTTTAGAAACTTGATTTAGTAAAATGCATAGCTTATGTCTTTTTTGATGTTAAGCGTAGCTTTGTACTATAGTTTATGTTGTCCATATTATGTCATTCACTGGGCTTCCAGCTCAGGTTTTTCATGTTTTATTTCCCACCCAGGTAACGAAAGATTTTCTAGAGTTTAGCCTACTCAAACCTCATCCTGCACAAGATTCAAGGCATCAACAACACTTTTCTTCTGAGTTTTGTATGTGTAAATAGTTTTGCATTAAGTGGCATGTAAACATTGTCACACCCAACCCGAACTACCCTCCCGTAGCCCGAGTGGAGCTTGAGGACAGCAATCATCGACTTCCAGGTCGACTCTCACTGTCAAACTTACTTTATTTCCCATTTAACCACACTTCTTAAGACAGTGATACCATTAATTCTTGACAAACATCGACTTCGGTCGGCAACAGGAACTGTCATGCTACCTGAAAAAATGGAAAGCATAGGAAAGGATGAGCTAAATAGCACAGTGAGTAATGGTTTTGGAAATATTTGACTTTAACTATAAAACTGATCATAATATTCAACAAAACATTTAAAACATCGATTCCAATCATATTCAATAAAATAGTTTACAACACAACAAGTCTTCTTTTGTTTTAAAATTTTCCTTAGTCAGGGCGGAGCAAGACTCAACGCACCCAACGTCGAAAACATATATTTACCTTAGTTAAGGCCAAGCAAAACTCAATGCACCCAACGTCGAAAACAACCTTAGTTGAGGTGGAGCAAAACTCAATGCACTCAACATCGAAAACAACCTTAGTTGGGGTGGAGCAAGACTCAACCCACCCAACGTCACAACCTCTATGTGCACATAGGAATATCACGGGTTGCCCAAGTACCTTCTCCGTCCTTCAGTACTGGGTCCCGAGGAAACTTACATGCCTTCTCAACGTCTCTCAGCATTGAGCCTCCTCTAAAACATTTAGAAATCAATAATTTATATAAATAGTTCATATGAAAATCTTTTATAGAAAATCAGACAGATCTTCAATCAACAACATTTCACAAACATGTTTTTTGACATCTTATAGGAAACATATAACATGCCTTGTGAACAACAAAATCAAACATCATGCTTTTGAAAAACAGTTCATCACAGTGCCACATTTAATCAGAAAACCGAACTAAACATTTTCAATAAAATCATTTTTGAAGAAAGAAAGGTGTCACTCACAGAGCTTGATAATCGCTTAAGAAAAATTCTCTTTCCTCCCTCTAATTCTATTTCCCGAGTTTCTTGGACGTAGGGTTTGCAAGTCTAAAACACAAAGCAACTGATTTTTCCTTCTGTTAGCTCGGTTGGATGCAACCCTGCACCTTGAAAGCAAGGTTAGTAACTTGAACGCAAGGTGCAGCCTTCCAACAACTCTTCTGGCTTCACCCCTTGGATTCACAAATCTCCTTGAACGCAAGGTAGCTAGGTTGTTAACAACACCTTATCTCTTGGCCTCAAACTTCCACTATGGACGCAAGGATTCCTCTTTTCTGCCTACTGTCTCCTTGCTCTCTAGAACTCAGACTTAATGATCATCCCTCGCTCCTTTTCCCTCAAGATCCTATTTATAGTTTCAGGATGAATCCAACTTCTCTTCTTTTTTTGCCACTTGTTTGCCATTTGTCACCCTACATGACACATCCGACATGCAACCCGACACCCACTCCTTATAAAGTGTTAGGTTTAAATGAAACCAAGTAACCTTTATAAACTGACCTTATGCGTTTGACTTGTTTCGAGATACGAATCACGCTTACACTATCGTGCCCCTATGCGTCCATCTACTTCTCCTTTTTAGCTTCTTTTATTTTCTTTCTCCCTCCTGTACTTCCTACTTTTGACCAGGTTTCTCCTTCGCATACTACCATGCGTCTGTGCCTTATCCGCATACTATCATGCGTCCATCACTTCTTTTCTTATGTCCATATCTTAGCTACAAGTCCTTCTCTTGAGTGATAAACATCTGACTATGTTCGTTATTCTATTAACCAAAATCATCTCAAGATCTTCCTTCATGCGTTTGTACTTCATGCGTTTATCTCTCCTTTGTTATGCGTCCATGACCTTCCTTCCATCCTTAAGGATCTCTTGATTGTCCCTCTATGCGTTCTTGAGTTATAATCCAAGGTTATGCTTCCAACCTCTTCCATATGCTTAGCCATCTTCTCAATGATAAATCCTAGGATACGTTCATCTCCAGCTTCCTCCCTTTAGACTTACTTCTCAACCTTATAAATTATCCAAGACTCAACAAAATCTTCCTTGATGGAAGTCATGCGTTTACCTTAAATTACAATAACATCTTTCTTTGATTTCACCTTGTGCGTTTTATCCTTCTTTCCGAGACTTAGATTTTTGTTAAACGCACCACTACTCAACTTTAGTCCTCTTACTCATACGTCCTACTTAGGCCAAGCTTACATCTCCTTCCTAAATTACCTCCTTTGCATTCATTTCTTTCCCTCGGGCTCTCGAGTTACCTCCTATGCGTTTGGATTTTGGATTTCCTTACAATACTTCAACACTTACCCATTTTCTTTTCCACAATGGTTACCCTTATCATGCATTTCCTTAGTCTTGACCATGCATCCAACATGGTCTCTTACTTGCAAATATGCGTCCCACTCAACTCTTAGGCACAAACCTTTCTTTCCTTTAAGTTCAACGCATGCTTATTCCTATTTTGTCAACATTTCTCAGCAACACCACAAACTTGTGATCCAATACCACCTTTCTTGTCTTCTTTCCTTTATAAGCTCTTAAACACATAGGTTCAAGAAATAGGGTGTTACAAACATAATTAGCTAAGTTTGGTTAAGAAGAGAGAGAGTATACTTTGTGTATGTAACTTAAGCTCTATTGTAGTTGATGTTTAAGTTCAACTGATGTAAATATTTATCTTTACGGACTTGTAATTATTTGAATGGTGGGCTTGAATGTTTATTGTCTTAGGAAAAGATATTATGGGGGGCTTGCAAAATGATGTTTCCAGCAGGTTAGACAGGTATGGATAGACAGTGAACCTCACAAAAGGGATGAAGTTTGTTGTCTTCACACCTTCTTTTAGGTTAAAAAGGGGTAATCTGGGAGGGGGTGTGACATAGAGTGTCCTTTTGTAAGAATGAGTTTAACCTTGTAACTGGGTTTAGGGTTAGAACGAGGAATATACAAACGCCGACGAACCTGAGTAGGCTTAGGAGGCTATATTTCGAGAAACAAACCAATAAAAAGCATTAAGGATGAGGTTACAGTCAAGGATGGGTCCAAAAATGGTTTGCCTAAACATATCTAATTGGACCCTAGATAACTTCCTCAAGATGACATCCCGAGTGTGAACTAAATGATTACACGATGTCAATTGTGCCTTAAAGTAGTCCACAGACAAGATCCTTGGCTCCATTAAATCCCTACACACAACACACAATAGGGCAATATGAACATAGGAATTCATGCTAACATACACAAATAAATTAGAGATTCTCAGGCAAAAGTAACAGAATGCTCAAATTCCCGAAAGGCTTGAACTTACCAAGAAATCTGGGATTCTGTTACTTTACTAGCGAGAGAGAGATTAGCGAGAGTCCTTCGGGAAACCATTATAAAAGGGAAAATTTTGAAATTTGAACCATTGGATGGTGAACTAGGTTTTGGAATGTAAATTGGAAATTGAATTGCTTATCGGGAAGGGAAAATGTGTTGATAGGGTAAAGCGAGCCAGCATGAACAGCGATAGTGAGACTAGCCTGAGAGAGACTAGTGACGATACCATGGAGAGCGAGAGCAATACTAGCAAGACAATATTCACAGAAAGCCAAAATACACGCCAACTTTCGGAAAATTTGAGCATTCTATGACATTTCTCATAAGGTCTCAAGACCTTACAGGAAATGTCACAGAATGTCCAAATTTCTCGAAAGTTGACATGTATTGTGTTAGATTTTGACATTCTGTCACTTTTCCCGTAAACTCGTTTAACTTACGGGAAACATGAACTTACGGAAAAAATGATAGCGAGCAAAAAATGCATACCAGTTTCTTTTTATATTTGATTTTAGACATTTCTTACACATATTAAACCTCCTCTACCTGAAAATTTTGGATTTTCTTTTCCTTTTTCTATAGCCAACTTTTCGAAAACTTAAATTTCTTGAAATTAACGTTTCAATGAAGTTTTTTGTGAGGTTATTTCCAGAGATCTGGTCACATAGGATGAGTTTTACCACAAATGATATAAATTTGAGAGTACTATAAAAAAAATGGACTCTAGGGAAGAAGATAGTCTCAAGGTGGGTTTAGGGAAGAAGACAATGGGTTTGAGTGTTGAGGAATATGGTTTTTGGGTATTAATGTCATTTCACCATGTGGGACTCACCTCTGAAATTCTGAAAAGTTGAAAAAATGGTTAGAAAAGAAGTTTTTTGAAAAAGAGGTTAGTTTTGTCCCATTTTGGGTCAGAAATAACAATTTCTCAATTATTCTTAGAAAAATAATAAAACAGTTTTGTTATTAGAAAAATGACATAGAGTGGCAAACCTAATATTTTCATATTATATCGAATTTACTAGATCATTGATCGATCCCAAAAGCTAAATGTGATTCAAATAAAGATAAAACGTTTTAAAAAAAAACTTAGCGATTTTCTAGGAGGCTGCTAGGCTTGACGAGGCTTATCTTAAGCAAAAGTCCAGGGTTAGATGGTTGGAGGGTTGTGACCAGAATACGACATTTTTTCATCGGTGTGTGTGTACCCGATAGAGTAGGAATGAGTTATCTTCTGTGATGGATAATACGGGTGTGAGACACTGTTCTCCTGAGACTATTCGGAAGCTGTTGTGACGTATTTTAAGGATAGTTTGGGGACTCTGTCTGTGGGATATGGGACCTGACTGATGAGATCTCGTCGATTGTTCAATTTAGGTGGCCCGAGGAGTGTTGTAGGCACTTGAGTAGGCTGGTCACGCAGGATGAGATCAGGAATGTGTAGAACTATGAAGAATCGGAAAGCGCCGAGTCCTGATGGTTTCTCTGTTGATTTCTTTAAATCTACCTAGACGATTGTCGGTTAGGATTTTCGTTCTGTTGTGAGTCATTTCTTTGATTCATTTTACCTGCCTACAGGGGTGAATGCTACTGCTATCACGCTTATTTCGAAGCGTGCTGGTGTGGAGAGGATATCGGATTATCGACCTATTTCTTACTGTAATGTGGTGTATAAATGCATCACTAAGCTGCTTTCTGATAGATTACAGGCCTGGCTGTCGTGTTTTGTTAGTGGTATCCAATCTGAGTTTGTTACTGGTCGGGCCATTTCTAATAATATCCTTTTATGTCAGGAGCTGGTGGGGGGTTCTCATTTGAATAAAGGGCGTCCAAGGTATGTCTTTAAGGTTGACTTGCAGAAGGCATATGATTCGGTTAATTGGGACTTCCTGTTTGGGGTGCCTTGGCTATTGGTACTCCCCCTCCGTTTGTCCATTGGGTGAGGGCCTATGTGACCTCCCCCATGTTTTCAGTTATGGTGAATGGTTCTTTAGAGGGGTTTTTCTCGGGGAGGAAAGGGTTATGGCAGGGTGATCCCTTGTCTCCGTTTCTGTTTGTGATTATGATGGAGGTTCTTTCCAGATTGTTGAATCGTACGCCTGATGGCTTCCAATTTCTTCATCGCTGTGAAAAGATTCACCTTACCCACTTGGACTTCGCTGATGACCTTACGATTTTCTGTGGGGCAGATAGGTGTTCTCTTCAGTTTGTGAAGGATGTTCTTGAGTATTATGAGGGCTTATCGGGTCTGAAGGCCAACATTGGCAAGAGCTCTATGTTTGTGGCGGGTGCTGGTCAGGTGGATGCTAAGGAGTTGTCTCAGTTTATGGACTTTCTGTTCGCTACCTTGGTCTTTCTCTTCTGTCGAGTAGATTACGTGCTTCTGACTGTGGCCCTCTAATTCAGAAGATTATTGCTAGAATCAGAAGTCGACAAGATCGCTTTCCTATGTTGAATGCCTTCAGTTGGTCTGGTCGGTATTGTAGAGTTTTCAGGTGTTCTGGTCTAGTGTGTTCGTTCTTCCTATTGGTGTTTGTCAAGAGATTGATCGATGTCTGAGAGCCTTTCTTTGGAGGGGTCGTTTAGATGGTAGGGGGGATGAAGGTTGCGTGGGATGAGGTGTGTTTCCCTGTTAAGGAGGGAGGCTTGGGATTCGTCATTCCTATTTTTGGAATTTGGCGGCCATCCTCAAGCAGTTGTGGTTGATTTTAATCACATCTTGTGGGTGGCATGGGTGGAGGAGTATGTGTTACGTGGGTGTTCCCTGTGGTCGATTAGGGTGGGTGCGAGGATGTCTTGGAGTTTTCGTGCGATGCTTCAGTGTTGGGATTCCTTGCTTCCCTTGGTAAGGTTGGAGGTGGGTGATGGTCGAGTCTGCCATGTTTGGATTGATCCTTGGCTTTCTGGGGGTCTTATCTTTGAGCGGCATGGTGAGCGGGTTATTTAGGATGCTGCTAGTGTGAAGAAGGTTCGCCTGTCGAATTTCCTTTCTGCTATTGGATCTTGATAGTGGCCTTGTGTTACATGGGAATTGATGGAAATCTCTAGGTTGGTTGAGGGTGTTCGAGTGTGTATGGAGAGTGAGGATCGGTGGGTGTGGGTTCCAGATAGATCTGGTCGATTCTCTGTTAAGAGTGCTTGGGAGGTGTTAAGGCCTCAACGCCCTAAGGTGCCTTGGGCTGGTTTGATATGGTTTTGGGGTAATTTTCCTCGCCATTCCTTTTGTGTATGGTTGGCTGTCAGGGATAGGTTAGGCACGAGGGATTGGTTGAGTTGGTGAGGTGGGGAGTCTCCTCTTTTGTGCCTATTGTGTGGGGTGGGGACTGAATCTAGGGATCATTTGTCTTTTGAGTGTCCCTTTGAGTTGGAGGTGTGGGAGGGAGTTATTTGGTTGATGGGTTCTTCGCATAGTCTGGATGCCTGGGTTATGGAGTTGGAGTGATTGTGTCAGGTTGGTTGTGGTAAGAGTACAAGGCAGAAGATGTGGAGGGTCTTCTAGTGTGCTTCTATTTATTTTGTTTGGCAAGAGAGAAGTTGTAGGCTGCATGGTGGCTCGTTTAGGACTACCTCGACGATCTTACATCTTATTTTTTCTACTGTTTGGGCTCGTGCTCTGTCGTGGTCAGAGGATGTTTCAGAGTTTTTTTAGGTTTTTTTTTTGTTTGTTGTTTGGCTTGGCCCCGGGCTGTGAGGTTTTTTCTTTTTTTTTTTCTTTTTTTCATTTCTTTGACTGGCCTTTCTTGGTTTGGATGCTTTGGTTGGCTCCTCTGGAGGTTGTTTATTTGTTTTGTTGGCTATATTTTTGGGTCTTCTTTGTGGTTTGGTGTTGTTTCTTTTGGACGCTTTAGCATTTCTTTGTTTGGTTTGTTTGGTCTTTTCTAGTCTTCTTTGTTTGTGCCTTAGCTCTAGGCTGTGGGGCCCTCTTGTTATTGTATAATAAATTGCTTTAAAAAAAATAACAGATAAATATTTGAATTTCAAGAGATATAAAATTTACGTTAATAAATTTATTAATTTAAATTCAAGACAAAATCTAAAATTTCAAAAAAAAAAAAAAGTGTGAAGCAAATAAATAAAAGAGAGAGAGATTTGACCACTATTTAAACCAGGTAGCATACCAAATCTTAACTTTAATTTTAAAAAGCTAATATGTAAAATAATATCTCACAAACAGTATCTCAAAAATAAAGTTAAAGAAAAATTATTATAAATAGAAAAAATATCAAACTATTTACAAATATAATAAAATTTTACTTTTTATCGATCACGATAAATCCAGATAGACTATCTGTGTTTATTTGATAAAGTGATAAATGTCCATATGAGTCAATTGCATTTTATAGAAAGTAAACTTTTGTTATAATTTTAATTATTTTTAACCGTTTTTCTATTTTTAAAAGTATCCCTAAAGTTAACTTATGAAAAAAAAGTAAAAAAATCCAAAATACATTGGTTCATATTACTTTTAGGATTTCCCACAAAATTAACATTGTAATATTTAGTAATAATAACGCTTGCCACACACCTTGAACTAAACCACTTAAACCTTATGTCAATTTTATTATTTATTTATTTATTTTAGAGATTAAACCTATAGTCAATTAGATGTTCATGTGGGGATGTGAGTAGAATCTTAGAATAACAACTTAGCCACTATTGAAAATAATTGTTGGTAAGTAATATACAAAAACACCTAAAATGTTTAACAGTGTCGCCAAACAATTTTCTTTCCTATCTTCAACAATCTACGACTCTAATATAGTCATTATCATTCTAAGGTCTCATGGCATGTAGAGACTCAATGCAATATTTTCATATTATAAAATTGGAACCAACATCTACTAACGAACCAAACAAGTTTTCCAAAATCTCTTCAAAATCAAACATCAATTCTTTATCCGATCAACTCCTCCAATAATGCTTGATGTCATTCATCTGCTTAGGTTCAAGTAATTTTTTATAATGGTTTTTTTTTTTTTTTTTAAGAAAGGGTAAATATTGAATTCAAAGTGTAAAAATTGGGAGGTTTTAAGAGTCTAGATATACACCATCCTCTGAGCTTTATTAGGGATGGAAAAGGGATGTGTATTTGTAACCAGTAGGGACAAAATTGGAAGTTTAAATTGATGGTACACTTGGAGCATGCTAATGCTTATTTAATGTGTTGTCATTTCTTATGATGTTTTTTCTTTTTAGCTCTTTTCAAAATAGACCTCCCTAATTTGCCATATAGAAGAATTTCTCATCAAAGTTTTGGTAACTTTAGATTGATGCGTTACATTAGTCAATTCAATATTAAAAAATATATATATTTTTCCTAGAGTTTTTTATTATTACGCTACTATTGAACTTTTATTTTTTATTGAATCTAATTTTTTTAACTATTTGCTTGATAGAATTATTAACATCATAAAATTTTATTATTATTTTATTTTTTCAAAAAACAAAGTTATGACTACACTTTAATTTTTTTTTATTATTTATCAAACACTCATTAAGTAATTAAGTAATAAGTAATTAAGTAATAAGTAAATTCTTTACCACAAGATACTTTAGCAAGGTAGAAAATTAAACTTTGAAAAGATATCTATTTCTACTTCTAAACTTTCAAGTTTGTATTAATTAAAACTATAAACTTGAGTTGTTATCTATGGTAACACTTGTTATATTCAATTTGAACAAATATTGAATAACAATTATAATTCTATTAATTAAACCGATAAAATTTTATACACAAATTAATTAGGACTATAAAATTCTAATCTTCCATTTTATTGGTCTAACAATTGAAGAAGTCAATATGAAAGATTCTTAAAGATAAATCATAATAAAGAGTCTATATTCATTTACATAGGATAATATGAATATTTTTGTGCAATGAGGAAATTGAATGTCAGATAGTACAAGCACTAAGCACTATACCAATCTAATCTTATTTTAAACTTTCATTGGAATTATCCTAAATCTCACAAATTATTTTTGGAATAAAATTTGAAAAAAGAGTGTAAATAAATTGATATTATTCAAAGGAAAGGATAAAGTTAGGGAAACATATAGCTACCCTTCCCACAAAAACATAATAACTAACTAACCGCTTAAATTCAAAAATGTGTAACTGAATTTGAGATTACAAAAACCACTCCTCCTCCTTCTTTATACTCTTTTACTTCTTCTAACAACTCTATTTTTCTTCCAAAATCATGGATTCTCCTCTGTTTCCTTTCAACGCTTTCCCTCCCACTTCTCCTTCCCATTTATCTCCAAATCCCCGCCGGAAACGGACTAAATTCATCAAAACAACCACTTCCGGCAACCCCAAGCACCGGAAGAAAGCGGAGCCTACCGCTTCCAACAACATCACTCCGCCCTGTTCAGAGTGCGGCAAGAAATTCTGGTCATGGAAGGCTCTCTTCGGTCACATGCGTTGCCATCCTGAGCGTCAATGGCGAGGAATCAATCCACCCCCTAATTTCCTTCGCCCTTCCGGGGCCGCCTCTCAATTACAACAAGATCACGAGATCGCTGCCTCTTTGATCATGCTTGCCAATGCTCCATCAGATGGCAGTCGGGGAACGGCTGAGGATTACAAACGCAAGTCATATTCTGGAATTTTGGACTTGAACTTGCCTCCTTCTCCAATGGAGGAGATTGAACAAGAATCTTCATCTTCTTATTCATCAGGGATTGTTTTGGATCTCAGATTAGGGCTTAATTAGTCCACATTGAGGGATTCCTTTTTATCTTTGATTTTGGTATTTTCCTAAATTGGAAAAAAAAAACCAAAATAAAAGGAAAGTTAGAGATTTGTTTGTATAAGTATTTACCCAAATTAGGAAGGTTAAATTTGTTGTTCACAACTCATCAATTATACATTCTGATTCTTCAATAAATTTTATATATACGATAAACATTTTCTATTACTTGTGTCTATTTCTATTTTGATAACAGTTTAGGGGTACAAATAATAGTTTGAAAAAGTATTTATAAGAATTACATCAATTAAAATTCTAAACTAATAATCATATGAGTATCGATTTAAATTTTGAGTTTTTTAAGTGTATAGAATTTTACTTTAGATTTTTTTTTTAGAATTGTCCATGCATCATTTCTAATTGTCCATTTTATGAAATCGCCATTTGAAGAAGTCTATAATTGGTTCATGGATAGTTTTTCAAAGGTAATCATAATAAAAGGTCTAAATTAGTTTACGAGTTTAATTAAAATAAATTTAAGTTTCACATTAAAAAAAATCTGAAAAAAATATAAATCAATATAATTATAAAAGTTAGTTTAAGTCAATACACATGTTAGTTCATGATTTTAATTAATAATAATGGGTAAAATTTAATATTTTTCCTTTCCTATTATTTGTTAACATCTATGATGTGTATTATTAAGCAAGTTTTAACAATATTAAGAACTATTTATGATATTATCATTTGTTCAAAAATAAAATATGAATATTGATGTCAACAAAAAAAAAAGATATCGAAGTTTTAATTATTAAAAAATATTAATAAAATGTAAATATTGATAGATATGTCTAAAAACATTTGAAATATAAAAATATTTAAATTAAGAAATAAATATTTCATCGTTTAAATTTTGTTGATATTTTTATTATATTTAGTGAATTTTTTTATTATAAAATGAACACATCAAGAAACCTTTCATGCCAATATTGAACCTATGAACACGATTTCAATAAAAATGTCATCGTGTAGGAGAACTTTAAAACCGTCGATATAAGTAAGTTGACATGGTTGCCATAAAAATCTTCTCACTAGAGCAATAAATAAAACATTTAAGCAATTTTATTTTTTTTACAATAAACACTATTATGCATGTTAAGTTTGTAAAGTATATTTAGAATACATTTTCTAGTGTTTAATTTAAAAATAAGTTATTTTGAGAAAAAAGTTGGGGTATTTAGCAACTACCCAATTTGAAATGTATTTTAAACTCTTGTTATCAAAAGAGTTTAAACAAAAATAGTTTTTTTAAAAACACTTTTTGTTCAAATCAATCCAATCGAGCCCTAAAGGCCCAGAAGAACATTAAATTTTTTGAATTTCTATGTATAGGGTCTTAACTGTAGGCTTATATCACACTATTATCTTCTAAATTCCATTTATTTCAGAAATAATTCAATGGACTTCAAATTTTCACTAATGTTAGTGTGTATTTACCATTAAGTCATCATCCATAATTTTTATAAAACAAAAATAAATAAATAAATCACATGGATTTTGTGTATCTCTCTGACATGCATAGCTTGGATATTCGTGTATCTGCCCATTAATGTTCCTTTTTTAGAAAAATAATAAAAAAGAAAAAATTGTTGAAATCCCTATTCTTTCTCCTTCTTTCTTTAAACCCTAAAATAATTTCTTCCTTCTCACTCTCTTTTTTCTTCTTCTCAGCAACGCAAGTAAAGCTTACTGCCGCTCATGTCTCCGACGGTCGGAGATCCTTTTCCACTACACGCAACTGCTGACTAGAGTTTATCATGGATCTCCATTCAAGCGATTGAGCTCAACCATGGATTCCATTCCAATTCCATCAGCCTACATTAACAGTTCCATCAAGTGTTCGTCTCCAATTCCAGATTTGAGCTCATTTCGACATTGAAATGTGAAGGGTTGACCGTCGAGCGTTCATTCAAGCATCAATCTCCGTTCAAGTGTTCAAGCTCCGGCGTAGATCTTCGTCCCAGCTCTGTCGACCGTGCTCCGCCACTCTTTGTCAACAGTTTCGCTTGCAATATTATAATCCAAAATCTCACACTTTATTTCAAATAATCCATATATATATATAGTCAATCTAGTTAATGAATATGAAGTTCCAGTTGGATGGGTGACAGATCTGTATATTTGTACATTCTTTTTCCAATTTCAAATATATATGAGTTTATTGCGGATGTAGTATCGTCTAAACTGTTATTTAAATATAATTGTTTTGTGATATTTGACAGTATATATACATATGTGTGTGTGTATATAGATATAAATCTTGAAGAAATCTTAGAGTAGAAGTTTTATTAATAATCTAAAGTGAATGATAAGTTCCCTTTAAATAGACCCAAAGCAAAAAGGTTTGTATACAGCTAGTTAACTTACTAACCTAACCTCCTCTAAATAAACCCAAAAGAAAAGAATTTCACCACCCCTATTCTAAAATCAAAATTGAATTGAAAAGAGAATACAATTTGCCATTTTACAAGAATACCCACCCTTATTTTACAAGAAATACCCAAAATACTTTTGATATCTATTCCACAGTGATATTTTGCCCTTTTTCCTTGAAAATCTTTCAACATTTCCAAATTTATAGATTTAAATCCAAAATCTCAAATTTTCGATCTAGTCCCTAAAAATATATAGCTTTATTTCGAATAATCCATATACATATATATATGTTTGAGTTTACATTTAAGTAATATATATATATATAGTTTGATTTGGTCAGAGGAGTCGAGGGACAACAAGTCTGGGTATATCTACACATTTTGTTTTTCAATTTTAATTCCAATTTCAAAAATATATGGACTTATTGCATACCATCTACCTTTGTTGTTTAAATATATACTATTGTTTAAATATAGTTAGTATGTAATATTCGACTGTATATAATATCAATATGGTTTTCCCCTACAATCTATATCAAATATACCATCAAATATTTGTATTGTAAAGGAAAAGAGATTATTAAGACATTTCAGAACACTAGCTTATGAATTTGAACTCTAAGAATTTTTTTAAAAATAATTGGATAATCCATTCATCTTAATTTATGGCTAATTTGTAGCATATAATATGAGGTACTTAGAAAATAACTAAATATACATGTGTACATATGACAAATAAGGTGGAATATATAACTCAATAGAAACAATATTATAATAAAAATTTGGAATACATATTCTATAAAAACATTAAATCTATACTTCTTCTGAATATGTTTGGAATCAACTCACGTATATTTGAAATATGCAGTTGTATATATTTGAAATAAGCATTGTATATATACATAAAAACGAAAAAGCAAAAAATGTTTTTTACATGAAGATGGATTGAAAATCATATTAATTACAGATGGAAAAAACAAAATCCCAACTAATTAATATTGTATGATAAATGCATATTCTTTTTCCAACAGATTAATTAATATAAAATCTACCAAATTCTCTCCCCAACATTAACAATGCTTGAAAAATATAGAAAATTTTTGTTTAATAAATAGCAATAATTGTTACACTAGTCAACGTGGAAATAAAATCGTCCATAACTATCTCTAAAAGCCTTCGTTAAAAATTTTCAAAATTTAGGACATTTATGAAATATAGGACATAAAGAGATTTTTTCATGTAAAAATCCCTAAATTTTTATATGAAGTTTTAACTCCAAGTAATAAAATAATATATTTATTGATTATGGATTTAAGAAATAATTATTTCGAGAATCTTCTCTTACCATCTACAAATTTTTATGAGATACATAATAAACTAAAGTATATCTCAAACTCCTATTTCACAGATTAAAGCCAAATAAGTGATTGATCATAAAATAACAAACAACATAAGGGAAAAAAGAATGACAAAGAAAAATATATTTTTTTGCCCAAATTCGAGACTACGTCTAGTCTTCTGCAACTGCAAGTTCTATTTTAGGAACCAAGGTAGAATGAGTTATCTTTGTCCTGCATCGATTAGAATGGGATAACCAACGTGATATTTAAGTGAGTTGACACTATCATTTAAGTAGTTAGCTTTTGAGGTGTTGTTCTCTAAGGTGTCTAATTACCTAATTAATCTACTACGATGGAGATTACAAAGAACCCTCAAACTTGCACTACAAAACTCAATCAAATAACCAAAGTTCCAAGTACCACAAAGAAACCATCAACCCAACTAGAAGAACATACTCTATTCTCTCAAATTTACTCATTACCTTTAATATACTATTCCGGATTCTACCCAATATAAAAGAAGGCATGATGCAACATGAAGTAATCCGATCTCATTCTTGTAAGAAATGTGAAACACGTATATTAGTTCTATATGTAAATATATACACTATCCTTGCATCTGTCAACTTCAGCTCGAAACTACGATATTATGGAAAGATTAACTTACTGAATTTCGTTGGAAAGATTAGAGATGATATACCTAACTGTACTTGTGTGTGTATAATCAACAAGGTGTACAAGACTGTCCAAGAGGGAGGGTAACGACATACTTCATCTTTCATCATATGGCTTATGAAACAAGCAGCTCAGTTTCCGTAGGAGCATCATCTTCAACTAAGTATCTTGATGGTGGTCCAATCATACTCAATATTACCTGCGAAGGACGACCAGATATGTAATAAATGGCTCAATGACTTCCTCCATAGAAGATGGGATGATGTCGGTAATTATAAGAATAATGGATAGTTTCTGAACTTACAGGTAGAAAAACGAGGCCATGGAGGAAACCAATAATGACCAATGCAAGGTACATTTGGAAGTAATAAACCTACAGAATCCACATAGCCAATATTTGTCTTCTTTTAGATCTCAAAAGAAAGTAACATGAATTTGTAATAAGGAATAAGGCCAAGAAATCAGCTTACCACAAATATTTCTGATTTCGCGAAGCAAAGAACGATAACCCCAACCAGTTTCGTGAGAGTAATCCCACTGCAAAACAAGTGTAATTATTAATTTCTGCAAAATGCCATCATGTGGATGCTGGGGAATAGCGCAAGACAGGAACCTGACAAACTTTCAAAGAGAACTCATAGGTCATAATGATTATGACAAATATCCTCTTTACTTTTTAAAATTAAAATGGAAAGAATCATTTTTTTAAGTAACTGATTCGAAGAGTAACTAGTATAGCGAGAAGTAGATATACACCTCTTTTAGAAAATGTTGAGTAGTCATGCACAACGAAAAACTGAGTCAAATGTAACACTTCCACTAGAAAGCATCACGGGAAATTGTTTCTTTTACAGTCAAATCTTCCAACAATGGAAGCCATCCATCTTTTATTGAATACGATCCCAAGATGCACCAAAAACTGAATATGTTGTAGCAACAAAATAAGAAAATCAAACACAATGTCTACCTGAATACAGAGGCTCCCATTGTACTCAAAGCCTCCTGTGCTCGCTGGCTTCTGTCACCGCAGCTAACCTACATGAGGGCATTTGGTCAAATATGTTATTAAATCATAAAATCAACAACAATAATAATAATAATAATAAAAGGGTAAGACACAGGGTCCGTCATCCAGTAATAAGCTAGCTATTTGACTCCATAGCATTTCCCATATAATAGCATGCTAATCAATGGTCTGGTGATAAAAACATGTGCCAGTACTCCACCATGACCACCAGAAACCACACCATGGGTTCACGATTACTTAAGCCCCAAAAACTTTGCATTAAGTCTTCGAATAAGTGAAATTAGTAAATTAAACCATGAATTTAAATAGCCTGATGAAGTGATTAGGGTTGGTACTAACCAAAAATGCATGAACTAAATGGATGCAAAACTCAACAGCAATTCCTATTGACATTAATATGTTAACAACAGAGACTGCATTTAGTTGAATTTTCAGAACTGCCATTACTCCCTGCCAAAAACGAAAAAGAGATTTAACACTTCTGAAAACAACTGACTTCACAAAGTCAAAACATACACAAACGGGAATAGAAACTCATAAATTAACAAACGAATAAAATAAAAATGCAATAGACTCCTCTAAAAGGAAATATAAGTAATGGAGTCATTGTAGCAAGAGAGAGATACCATGAGATCAATAATAATCATAGCCAAAACAAGTATAATAATTCCTGAACTCCACAAACTGCATTTCAAAAGCAATAGATCAAAGTATAATCAAATAAAGAAGTGGCATTTTCACACTACAAAAAGAACCTTGTACTTAAATGTCAGCCAAACACAAAAACAAAATGATATTCATACCTAGATGTGATAACCAGAGAGACAATAAATATGGCACCTGCAATTGCATCACAGAAAATCCTCAATGAGATTCTTAGAAATCTGGTTAAGATATTAATAAAGCCAATAAAATAACACGGGGACCTACATTATCAATAATATAACAATAGTTTGTTTAAGAAAGATGAACAAGATATTTAACTATGTGCTATGCCCTTGAAACGTAATTAGAGTTATCAGGTTAAAAATTCTCCTAGCATACTTTCCAAAAATAAAAAATTAAATTTTTAAAAAATGAAAAAATTACCTTTTTAGTCCCCGAGTTTTTAGTAATAAGAGCATTTGGTTTCTGAGTTTTTAAAATGGACCCTTTTAGTCCCTAAATTTTTAGGAATGGGTTTAAATGGTCCCTCATTTCTAACTGGACTGTTAAATACTAATGGGTTGTTGACTTGACCTTTTAGTGTTGCATATGTGGCGAGATGAGTGTGCTAAGTTGGTTGCTGACCGGATTTTTTAAAAGTTAATAATAAAATAAATTTAAACCCCAACATTTAGCCCTAAATCAAAACCTAGAGAAGTCGCAAAGCCAATCACCAAGCTTTCTTCTTTGCACGCAAATCACACAAAATCTCAGAAACCTTCTTTGGTTGGAAATAATTTCCTTTTCTCCAGAGTTTGACATTAACTGTGTTTTGGGTGTTTGCTTAATTTGGTCATCTTCCAACAATTTAAGTTCCCCAAATTACATAAACCCATTTTTATTTTGGTTAATTTAGTTTGTGGGTTTTGATTCATGGGTTTATCCCTCTCACTCCTCACCAAGGACTTTTCATCATATGCAAAAATCTCAGTTTCTCTGCTAAAGATATAACTCTGAATTTGAAATCAATTAGCTTAAAAATTACACAGCAAGAATCCATAAAAACAGAGCATCATAAGCAAACCCAACAGCCTAAAAAGGAACGAACCAGAGAGTGATTTTTGAAACAAAACCTCTCATTTAAGTCGCTTGGGGAAGATGTTGGTTTCAATTTCTTTGTTTACGTTTGAAAAAATGGCGGATTGGAGAGTGTAAAGACCGTGACTCCGGGAGTTCCCTTACCAAAGCCAGTCGATTATGTACACTCCTAGGCCGATGAGCGAGCTGGATTCAGAAACGGTGAAGATGCTGAAGGTTTACAAAAGTTATAGAATGAGGAGGAACCTTGCGGATTGTGCAGAGGTGTCTAAGAACTGTGGTGGAAGATTGAAATTTGCAATTTTGCGATTTTTTTCGGTTTCACGATTTCGTGTGACTTGTGTAAGGATCAGGGTGGGTCTAATGAATTTAGGGCTAATTGTGATGTTTACTTTTCTTGTTATTGTTATTATTAATTTAAATAAAAATTCAGTTAGCACAATCATCAAACCACATATGTAATTAAAAAGTTCAATCAGCTCTCCGTTCATATTTAACCGTTCTGTTAGACGTGAGGGGCCATATAAACTCATGCTTAAAAACAGACTAGAAGGGTCTACTTTTAAAACTTAAGGACCAAATGCACCTAATACTTAACTTAGGGACTAAAAAGGTAATTTTCCAAAAAAAAAAAAATAAAAAAATAAAAAAATAAAAAAATCTGTTTCAGTTTCAATGTTCCTGAAGTACTAACCAAGTGCTATGGCGATGTTCATCAAAGCCATCTTCCATATATCAAGATATTGCTCAAAGAAAATATAGAAGACAGAGTATGGGAAGATATCCATCTGCAATAGAGCAACTATCGGTAAAATATCTTAAATCATAAAAATGCAATTCTATGGAAATAAAGTAGAATCTAATGAATTATGACCGTTTTGGATGCAGGCGCCTTGCGAATTCCTTGGTAACTGATGTAGGGGTAGTTTGGGGTTATCTCTTCATATTTTAGTTGGAAGACTAGTATTTCACTTTTGTCTTTGGTTGGCTTTATTTAAGTTTTTACAGAAGGTTGTGATTAACCTTTATGGCTGTTTGGCTTGCCTATAAATATGCTTGTAGTTTGATAATGATGCTTAGATGGAACTTTATAAAACTTCAGCTTTAAGATTTCTCCAAGAATTGGTCTTCACCATGAACTACAGGACAAGCTAAGTTTTAAAAGTAATAATTGACGTGTACTACTACAAAGATATGTCAATCTCAACAGCAATAAAAGAAATAGAATACTGGAGATTCCTAATACAGGGACCAAAAGAATCCTTCAATAAGACCAACTCACCATGAGACGCTAAACTAAAGGCACAATATTCATTTAGTCTACATCACACTAGCCATCTAATAGGCCAGTCGCTTAAATGTATATTTTCATTGAGAAGTTCTCTCCCTGGTGATATGATCAACGAACTGCATATAACATTGGAAATAGTCCACCACGAACTGATAGATAAACCATGACAACCAAATAAGATGGGAAAAAGAAAAAAACAACACACCAATCATCTTCACAAAACTTAATAGTAGGAAGGTCCTTAGTTTTGTAATATATAATTACCATATAGAAAAAAGTTTCAGTGCATAGCTGCGTAATTGTCCAACTCCAGAAATCACGTGAAAATTTACAGAGTAGAAACTACCTATTTAAATCTCATCATATGAACCATATCTCAATTGTCATTCCCATAAATAAAGAAGACAGGATCGTTTCAGCTCAATTATAAAAACAAGGTTTCATAGTCCTCTTCTAAGTCAGCCTTTCTTAGCTCACTCAGACCACCCAAAGTTGAAGATTCCTATTGTGAACAATGTTTGGAGGTTCAAGGTCTGGAGGGTTTCCTTTGTTTAGTTCCTAATTTAGGCTATCTCCCCCTCGATCTGTAGGTGGTGTTGTTCTAATGGACTAATCCTTGGACAATCTCTTCCAACAGTGCTCTTTTGCATTTAGGAGATGATCTTTCATCTTCCATTTGGGCTGTCCTTGCATCTACCTAAAGATGTTGACATTTGGTTGGTTTGTGGAAGTCCTCACTGGCAGGTGGTTTAAAAAAAAGCTAAAATCTTTTGGAATTGTACAAACTAAAGCTTAACTTGAGAGAAATTAAAGAATTTTTGAAGAAGATAGAAAGTCGTTAGAAACTTCTGTTAGTGTACAGTTTATGTTTGCATGAGAGTACCCATCATAAAGAATTCTTCCGTAATTACTATGTTTTTTTTAACAATCTTGATTGGAAGGTTTTTTATTGCAGTCTCCTCTTAGCATGTAACGTGGGCTTAGCGGTTCTAGAACCATCAATGATTGGTGAACCCGCAGATCCATTTGCAACTCCTTTGGAAATATTGCCGGAAGCGAGATTTTCCTTTCCCCCACCCAACCGAGGCTGCTCTTTATCTTTTGTCCTCGAGTAAATCATATTGTTCTATATATATATGTATATGTAGTAACATAGTGCAGGTAAAATGTCTTAATTTAAGTTTGCATGATAATAAACTATTGCATATTTTATTTGGCAGCTGTGAGTTCTAATGCAAGCATTCAGGAAATCGGTTGGCTAGCTAAAACAATTTAAACCTTCAAAGAATCAGAAATTTTTGAGCTAAACTCCTTTGCAGCTCGCATTGCATTTACATAGTCACCCTGCAAAGAACAAAGGGTTTACAAAGATCTTAACTACAAAAATGCAAGAACTGAGTTCAAAATCATGAATAATACTATTCTACTGGCATACTTGATTGTTAAGTGGTGTGTGATAGCTCCGAAACTCAGAAGCTTTTATGATACCACTTTCATAACCTGAAATAAGAACAAAATAAACAGAGTTAACCAGGATTTAATGCAATCAGTAGCCAAGAAAAAAGTTCACACAAAAAGACTATCAAAGAAAAAAAAAAAGTTATAAAAACAATGGAAATGTTAAGTTAATACCATTCAAATTCACACTATTGGTATAAGCTCCATGGCCACCCTTTGCACAATCAGCTGACGGTAGAGAATTGAGGAACCATGGAAGCTTCTCCTGGAATTGCACTGTAGTTGGACGGTCAGCAACCAAATCTGAGTGGTGAAAGCACTGAAAACAAACAGAGATTAGCCCATGTCCGTTTCTTTGGGCACCAAACTACCCTCATTTCACTCGATTAATACACAGGCTATCTGATAACTTCGATCCAACTTGAACAATAGGTAAGCCATCTTAGGGGCATTTGGTATTCAGTAATGGGGTTAAGAAACCCGCACTATTTGTTACTTGTTATAAAATTAAAATAGTTATTTTAAATTTAGTATGAATTAACTTATTAAACTATATATTACCAAAAAATTTGACTAAACTTTTTTCAGTAATTATTTTATAAATAAAAAAATAAGTAGATTACTTTAGATCATAAAAAGGAATTTAAACGCTCAAAAAAATTTATCCCCACGTACCAAACACATATATCTATCCAATTCTCTTCTTACCCTACCATACCACATGCCAAGCGCCGTCTTATCTTATTGAAAACCAAGTAATAGAAAATAGAACTTTACAGTTGTACAATCTTTGCACACTCCTTCACTTGAGTCACAGGAACCTTCATCCGGAAAACAGCAAGGAGGCTGGAGAAAGAAATGGTCATACTTCAGTAATCATGAAGTGGTGTCAGGTTGGACAATTGTATTAAAGAGAACTGATGTTAGAGGAGTGGCGTATAGAAGCATGCCGAATAATTGTGGTCATTTAAGAACAATTATATGCAGTATTAGTCAAAATATATAGTTGGAGCTTGCACAAAATCTCAAGTTGTGGGACGAGGTGCAACCATCAGCAGTAAAATAAAGCATTGACAAGGAAAGTAAATCGACTAAGATAAAACATTGACAAGGAAAGAAAATAGATCTATGGAGTTCTAACCTGGTCATCTGGTGGACAATAAGAACCATTTGTAAATTTCCGACAGCAACTAAATGCCTCTGGCGACAACCATACAAGAAAATCATCGAGCCATGATGCTGCTGGTTTGGCAATGTAGTTCAGTTCTGGTGTCAGTGACGCTCTTGATATCTAAAAGAAGAATGAAATAAGGTGAGTACATGCGTAACTTATAAGAGAAAAAGAAGCATGTCATACCATCAAGCAAGATAATATACACAAAAGTCACCCTTTACAATGTGCTTAGCGCAAGGTATTCACATAGTTAAACATGGTGGATACATTTTACCCAACCCCAGCATGCATATATCTGCCACTTTCGGGCTTTAAAACAATGAAGCAATTAATTCTCTTTTCGTCCAATTTAAAGCTGGAATAAAGGAAAAGAATTTTATGCAATTAATATTCATAATTGTAATCTACCTCACAGATATGGCATACCTCATTCAACAGGGAGTTTGAATCACACTGGCTGATGGAGCACAGCTGGTTTGTATGTCTAGATTTTGAGCTGAATAGCATTATTGAACATCAGATTAATAAGCATTCCAACTTAAATCATGGAAACTACGCAATTTGTTGAAAGCAGAGCAATAAAACTAAATTTACTGCAATCTCATATATGAACCACAAGTAAATTTTGCTTTACAACTTTCAGCGGCCATTCAGTAGTTGTCTTTAACTTTCAAGATCAGCTTTATAAGAACAAACATTTATTATTCCTTTGTAATTGTTAGTCTTGCTGTCGTTTTATAGTTTTTCTTTCCTTCTTTTGTAAAGTTTATATCTTTTGAGCATTAGTATCTCTTCATTATTTCAATGAAAATGTCGTTTCTTGTCAAAGAAAGAACAAACGTTTAGTCAACGCATGTTCAGGTGAATATTTTTCAGAAGTTATTATCTCATGGTCTTCGTTAGTTTGTTCCTACAAATGAGAAACTCCAATTGAGGTTTGATAGCACCTAAAATGTGCTATCTTAGTGCCTTTAATATTTTGCCCGTTTATGATATTCAATGCCCTTAAATGGTCGTAGTTGTAGGATATCGAGCATAAAAGCCACCAGGACGGTTTGGATGCATTTCGAGCCTAAACGGGGGAATTAGCAAGCAAAACGTGGCAAATGCGCAAAGATGCCAGTAGGCAGCTTGGCGCCGCACTTTTTCCAGAGGCAAGTGCTAGGCAGATATAAAGACAGAGTCTACGTAGTTTGACAGAACCAGAAGTGGAGCATGTGCGCTACGAAAAAAGTGTATAACGCCGCAAGGCCAACTCGCAATTTATGAAGGATTTTTAAGGTTTTTAACAAGGAGGATGACATTTTTCAGACCTAACTTTGGCCTTAGCCGATTTTCTTCCATTTTTTACCTCTCCACTTGTATTTTTCTTCACTTTCTCTCATGTGATCGATAGAGACATGCCAAGTTTTGTCTTCTCCATCTCCATGGGAAAGTAAGATCTAGTTTTCTAGTTTTAGAGGATTTGGAACAATGTAATTCTGTGAGATTTCTTATTACTATAATTTTTACATCTTGCCTATGAATTTCTTCCCATCCTTTATTGATTTATTATTGTATTTTCTCATGAATATCTGACAAACTACCTGAGAATGTATGATTAAACACAAGATTATCATGCAATACGTGACATGAAATTATAAGGTGATCTATAGAAGCAATAAGTAGGATAGACTTGTGATTTGCAGTACACAACGAAGAGCATTAATCTATTGACCAAGGGGAAACTATATTAAGTGTTTAATTAGACGATGGAAATTAGACATCATCCTAGCGTAATCCCTAAAGCATAATGCAGTTAGTTAAATATGCATGGTATGGATTCATCTGTTCATGTTTAGCTAAGTAGGTAATTAGGACCTTCAGTTGGGTTTCCTAGATAAGACCCTAAAATTACGTTTTAATATCTTGATGATTGAAGTTACTTTGGTCCACTCCAATCCTCTAAGCTAGAACGTCTTTGTCAATTGCATTTCTATCTTTATTTTCTTGCATTTTATTTTCATGCAATTCCTATCTTCTGCTCCATACCAAACCTTCCCACACTTTCTACTTTAACTGAAAGTGCTTCGAGGGAGGAACTAATCTTCTGAGCTTCCCTACGGAACGACATGGTTTTGTCGTTAATACTATGATTTAGTAGTAGTCGTTGTATAGATCAGTAATTATGAATATTATTTGATTGAGCCTTTTGGGAGCGACGCCAAAAAGGCGTACATCAAGGTTGTACTTTCCATGGAAATTTGGGGCTCGTGAATGGGAATTTCAAGAAGATAACAAACTTTCCCTTAAACAGCCACCTGGTCGTAGTTCTTATAAACAACTAAAACAAAGAAAAAATTGTTTTCAAAATGGACTTGCAAACAAGTTCAGGGATAGGAGTCGGGAAGCTTTCCCAAGAAAGAAAGCTACAAGACAAATACTGTATTGCTTCTTCAAAATACTTAACATATCTGCAACGTCAAGACATCTGTCACTCTATAGGAGTATTTTTCACTTGGATAACAGTTTTTATTTCTTGTTTCACTTCCCCCAAATGCTCTCTCCCAGTTTCCTTAGGTGGTCAATTATGGCTAGATCGAGGACAACCATTATGTCTCTATTTGTGCCCTCTCCATTGGTTCCCTAAATTTCGTAAATTGTATATTCTGACTCATATGCACACAAGCACACACAGGTAGGTTATTGAAAGAGGAATATAGAAAATCTTAGATACCTATAATTGTAATCCCTCACAACAAAATATAATGGTGGCCCAATTCTTAGATATTCCGCAAGATCATCAAAATAACCCTGATGTAAGAAGAGAAGAAAAATAAGATAGCGAGAAAGAAGTATGACAGAAATGAAAGAAACTACTCATAAAATTCTGAAAACCAAACATGCAACTCAAACCTGAAGGTACGAATCTCGTGGGAGGACAATCTTTTGTTCCAATCCAACCTCAATCTTTGTAGATAATGCCTATAACGATTGATTAAAGTACGCAAACTAATTCAGTAAAACCAGTTAAATCTTGCCAGGTATAGGATTTAATAGCAAGCAGTTTACATTGATGAACTAATACACAAACATGGACTGACTCTCCTTGCCTGAGCACGCATGAATTTAACAAAAACTAGTCCAATGTCAGGTGCACTGTTTAGCCAGTCGTAAGCAAAGTCAATAGGAAACGAGAAGCTTACAATGCTTCCTAAAGTTAACCCAACAAAGATGGCAACAACAATAATCTTAACTCCCCAAAGTCCAAGGAGGGGTGCATGAACATCCTGCAACAGAATAATGAATTAATGTATAGGGAATATCATAGGTGAAAATGTATCAGTATTCCAAATCAGTGAAAAAAAAAGGTTATTTTATTAAAGATACCTTTCTTTCTGGTACAAAACCCTAACTTAAATAGAATACAGATTTAACCAAGAAAGGAAATATTGACAGACAAGGAAAAAATCCTATAGACTAATTACAGCAAATTAAATATCAAATTACGACATAATCAACACTCCCCCTCAAGCTGGTTTAAAGATGTCTACATTGCCAGCTTGTTTACTAATTTGTCGAATTGTAATTTTGGAAATCTCTTTGTCAGTACATCAGCAATTTGCTCTGCTGTAGGGAGATAGGTAGTGCAAATCACTCCAGCATCGGTTTTCACCTTTATAAAGTGTTTAATGAACCTCTATATGTTTCGTCCTATCATGTAGGACTGGGTTGTGTGCTATGGAGATGGCTACCTTGTTGTCACAGTACACACGTATAGGCATTACCTGGATAAATTTCAACTCTTCCAATAGTCTTTTTATCCATATACCCTCACATATGCCATGGGCTAAAGCCCTGAACTCAGCTTCAGTGCTGCTTCTGGCTACAACACTTTTTTTGCTTCACCAGGTAACTAAATTACCTCCAACAAAGGAACAATAGCCAGAAGTTGATCTCCTATCTGTGGTACTACTTGCCTAATTAGCATCAATATAGATTTCCACACGTAAATGACCATTCTTCTTAAACAGTATCCTTTTTCCTGGAGTTCCTTTCAAGTATCTTAGAATTCCGTAAAAGCTTCAAAATGGGTTGGCCCTGGGGCATGCATAAACTGGCTTACCACACTGACAGCAAAAGCAATATCTGGACGAGTGTGTGGTAGATAAATAAGTCTTCCCACAAGTCTCTAATATTTCTCTTTATCCTTTATCTCTATATCCTTTGCAGCTTGTAATTTTAAGTTTGTTTAGATAGGAGTTTTTGTTGTACGGCAGCTAAGTAAGACTATCTCTTCAAGTAAGTCAACAATATATTTTCTTTGATTAACAAGCATACCTTGTTTCGACCTAGCAAATTCCATCCCTAGGAAGTATTTCAACATTCTCAAGTCTTTAATTTGGAAATCATTAGCTAGTTTTCCCTTCAGGTTTTTCATCTCACCTTCATCATTACCTATGAGAATAATATCATCAATATACACTATTAACACAACCATCTTGTCATGACTAGCATGTCTATAAAAAATGGTGTGATCTGCTTGACTCTGACGCAAACCACAACCTGTCATTGCTTTTCCAAAACGTTCAGACCATGCTCTTTGTTGCTTCCAAGATTGGCTTCAAAACCTGGTACGTTCATGAATACTTCCTTGTCAAGCTCGCCATTAAGGAAGGCATTTTTTACATCTAGCTGATAAAGGGGTCAGTCAAAGTTAACTACTATAAATAATAGCACTCTAATGGAGTTGATTTTTGCAACCGGAGCAAATTTTTCTTGATAATCAATTCCATAGATTTGTGTAAAACCTTTAGCAGCCAATCTCGCTTTGTATCTTTCTACGCTCCCATCAGCTTTGCACTTCATAGTGAACACCCATTTACATCCCACTATTTTCTTGTTTTTCGGAAGTTCAACAACTTCCCATGTGTCATTTCCTTTTAGAGTGTCATCTTTTCCATAACTGCTAAGTTCCAATTCGGATCATTTAAGGCTTCCTGTATATTCCTTGGCACAAATAGATTTGTTATCCTAGAGGTGAAGGCTTTATAATCATCAGACAGTCTATGATAAGAAATGTAGTTTACAATGGGATATTTAATACACTGACGAACACCTTTCCTATGGGCTATTGGAATGTCAAGGTCAGACAAGAGATTTTAAGAAGATAAGGAAATTGGAATAGGAGGAGAATTACCTGGATTTTCAGCATCATTCGTCAGAGTATTTGATTGAGTGCATGGTACGTCACCTCTTTAATCTTGATCACTTTGATTGAATGCCCTTCTAATATAAACCTGAAGCTTAGGTTGTCGATCATTAAGATCTCTTCGGAGTGTTTCTCCCCCTGAAGTTGAATCTCTCATGTTTGGCATTACGAGGCTATTAGGCTTGGGATAGATGAGAGAAGGGAGAGGAGATGTATCCCAAAAATGATCTTCATGGTTGGATATCTTCCCTTGAAGAGAATTTTTGTCAAAAAACGATTTATTTTCCAAAAACACCACATCCAAACTCTCAATGTATTTTTGAGTGAGGGGGTCAAAACACCGATACCCCTTTTTGTCAGATGTGTAACCAAGAAAAATACACTTACGGGTCCTAGTTTAGACTAAGAAAAACTTGGAACATAAACATAAGCAATGCACCCAAAGACTTTAAGAGGTAAATCAGACCACAAACGAGCAAGAGAAAACGAATCCTAAAAGTATTTAAAGGGGTTTTAAAATCCAAAACTTTGGAAGATTCGATTGATAAGGTAGGTGGCCGTGAGAACTGCATCGCCCCACAAGTACTGAGGAACATGCATATAAAACATAAGGGCACAAGCAACATCAAGTAAATGCCGATTTTTTCGTTCAGTAATGCCATTTTGGTGGGGAGTATCTCGACAAGTGGATTGATGAAAAATACCCTTTACTTTAAAGAAATCAGCCAAAAACTTGTTAAAGTATTCAGTTCCATTATCAGAGTGTAGGATGCATAATTTAGTTTGAAATTGATTTTCAACCATGTTATAAAAGCGAACAAAGATGTCCTTGACCTTAGATTTTTTTTGTAAATAAGTAAACCCATGTTAATCGAGTGTGATCTTCAATAAATGTAACAAACTAACGTTTGCCACTGTGTGTCAAAACTTTGGATGGATCCCAAACATCACTATGAATTGAGTTAAAACGGTTTGGACGCTTTGTAAGGTTTTGGTAAATTGGCGCGATGGTTCTTGGCAAAAATGCAACTTTCACATTGAAAACTTGAACAATCAATTCCTTTAAATAATCTTGGGAATAAAAACTTCAAATAGAAAAAAATGGGATGACCTAGCCTAACATGCCATAACATGATTGTTTCTCGAATAGAGGGAGAACTGACATAACTTAAACCCTGAACTTTTTTATCACTAGTCGGAAATTCATCAAAGTAGTAAAGACCATCAAGTAGACTAGCACGTCCAATCATCTCCCCCAAGCCCTGATCTTGAAACAAACAGTGGGTTGAACAAAAAATGATGCAACAGTTAGTATCTCTAGAGAGTTTACTCGCAGATAGTAAATTACATGCTAATTTAGGGACATGGAGCACAAAGTGTAAGATAATTTTATTTGTCAGATGAATAGTTCCTTTGCCTGCAATAGAATTGAAAGTACCGTCTGCAAGTCGAATTTTCTCAAGTGCTATACAGAGGGGAATATGGTCAAAAAAAGTGAGATGTACTGGTCATATGGTCTGAAGCTCCAAAATCTATGATCCATGGAGATGAATTAAGATGAGAAAAAGCTCGAGGACAGTTACCTATTTGTGCCAAGGAGGTACTAAGATTACCCGATGACAAATTGATCTTTAACAGCTTCAGAAGTTGATCAACTTGCTCTTTATTGAATGGATTGGAGTCAGCATTATTAGCAATGGGAGGTGCGGAGTGATTATTACCTTTGTCACCTGGCTTGTTGTTCTTCCAATTTGCTGGCTTTCCATGGATTTTCCAACAGGTTTCCCGAGTATGGTGGGGTTTGTTATAGTGATCACACCATACCCGTGGTTTGTTTGGAGGTGTGGAAGCCTTATTGGCTGATGCTTCTGTCATCATTGTCGATGTCTCAACTGAGTCTGCACTTTTCTTGCCCAGCATAACACTTCGACGATTTTCCTCCCTACGAACCTCAAAAAAAGCTTCGTTGATGGATGGGAGAGGCTTTTTACGAGTAACTCTACTTCGAACTTCGTCAAATTCATCATTGAGACCAGTGAGAAATTTGTAAACACGACTGTCCTCTACCACCTTCTTATAGTGTGCTTGATCTTTAGTAGACTCTCATTCATAACTGTCGAAGAGATCCAAGTCTTGCCAAATTCTTGTCAGTTTGTGAAAGTATTGAGTAATGGTATCTCCTCCTTGTCAGATGTCACCTAATTTAAGATTCAACTCCAATACACGTGATTTATTGTCTAGATCTGAGTATATTTGGTTGACGTTGTCCCATAAGTCCTTTGCAGTCGAATAACACATATAATTTGAACATATTTCCTCAGTAATGGAATTGACTAACCACGTCATGACCATGGAATTTTCCGCATCCAAAGTAGCAAATGATGAATCCGTCTTGGCAAGCGCCTTTTTTTCACCAGTGAGATATCCAATTGTCCCTTGTCCACGAATATACATCCGAACGCTTTGGGACCAACGAAAGAAGTTGTATCCATTAAGTCGGATTGTGGTGATTTGGACATTTGGGAATTGACAATTATCAGAAACTTTGGCCATCAGTGACTTTTCGTCAGAAATCTCGTATTCAGAAAAATAACACCGCTGGACGGAAAACCGAAAAGCATAAACAAACGGACCCGACACAGCAGTGCTGAAAGACCCGACACAGTGACGCCAGAAAACAAAACAGACACAGAGACGCAAAAGAGAAGCCTGAAAACCCCGAAGCAACCGAAAAAACCAATAAAAAACGGTGTCTGAGATCGTCAGAACAGCGTCGAAAGTCGAAGTTGTCTGAGATCGTCATCGTCGGCGGCAGCATAGAAGGCTGAAGTCGCGGCAGTCGAACGGCATCACAAATCACGGCTGAAGACAAATTGCAGGTCACGGCGGTCGGAGATAGAGACGGAGACGATGATGACGACGACGATTGAGGTCAAAGGCATCTAGCTGCAAAAAACGCAGCGGCAGGCACCGAGGAGGAGGTGCGGTGACAACATTAAGGATTAGGGTTAGGGTTTTTTTTCTTTGTTTGCTCTGATACCATGTTAAAAAAAAAGGTTATTTTATTAAAGAGACCTTTCTTTCTTACATTTACAAGGGTACAAAGCCCTAACTTAAATAGAATACAGATTTAACCAAGAAAGGAAATATTAACAGACAAGGAAAAAATCCTATGGACTAATTACAGCAAATAATATCAAATAATATCATATTATAACATAAATCAACAAAATCTATGGTAGAATAATAACAAATATTTATTTGCTCAAATCTTAACATGAATATTCTACCTTAGCACGATTTCTGCCACAACCTACAAACATACCTTCATGTACCGAGAAAGAAGCCCAGGTCTTCCCTGACTGAGGCCTAAAATTTATTTCGATTGTCTAATCAGTACTAGAAAGACTCACAGGTGGTAACAAAAGTAGATCTAACTTAGACAAGCAACCATAGATTATAACATAACCAAGCGCTTAAATAGAACAATGCAGTTTTAGAAAATTTTCACAAGAACCTTGGTTAGGTTCATCAGAATGTGGAGGAACTTTTATGCATGGAAAACAGTCGACTCTGTGATCCTCAGCTCTCAAAATATCTAACACTATAAGAGCCACAAATGCCGAGAGTTGAAGAATGAAGTCGAGCAACACTGCCAAAGCTAAATAAAGAGGAAAAAGAGAGAAAGAAAGCAGTTAACTAGGATGACAAAGATAACAAGTATTTCTTCACAATGAAGTAAGATGGAGAAAAAATCTTCTCACCAGCAAACATGGAAAAAACACGACATGCTGGCATGGGAACAAAAGTTCCAACAGCAAAAGCCAAGATCTCTGACAAACTAGCTAATGTCATGGAAGGGCCAACTTCAACTAGCGCACTGCTTATGCGCTCTTCTAAAGTCCACTCAAATGGCTGTCGTTTCACAGCATGTACTAATATACACATGTTATCAACTCCAACCTGATTAAGGCAACAAAGAGTGAATTTAGGTAATGACTTCCACTAGTAAACAAAAATTTTTAAGGAAAGAAGAAATCAAAACTACTCCATCCATTTCCAATACGTGAAATGAACATGCATTGGATATACTGCACAAAAAATTCAAGAAGACCCCAAAGGGCCATTAACTTGCAAGGAAATCAAAATGCCTGGTTTGATTTATAAAATTAAATTCTATACTTAGGAAAAATCACACTTTTGGTCTCCGATCTCTTGTTTGGGTTGCATTTGGGTTTCAGAGTATTTAAACTCAACAATTTCACCCTTGAGATTTGCGGATGTAGTAGGATTAGAGTAAATTAAGATATCTTGATCGTTTTCTTGTCTTCCTGCCTTGATAACTTTAATTCATAATAAAGACTTTGATTTTATTCTTTTAGATTTATCTCTTATTATCCTTTGGCAACATCATTTGCATTTAGTAGCATCCTTGGTCCGGATTCCTGGAAAATTGATGTGACACCTCTTTTGTTGGAAAAATACGTTTTCTAATATATTAATGACTAAACTTTAAAAAACATGTATTTTTCTTTCTTTTTTTTTTTCCTCTCCTCTTCCTCTCTCTTCCCTCTTCTTCCTTCCTCCTCCCACCACCACCTATCACCAATGACTCGCAACCTTTTTTGCTTTCTCCTTCTTCACTGTTTTAAAAAAAAAAAAATGAAAGGGGGTTTCTCCTTAGTTTCAGAACTGAGAATTCAAGAGAACCCACCATTCTAGTGGGAATAAAAAGCCTCTTGGATGCCTATGCATCACGATTCCCACCATGCATACACCGCTCAGCTTCAAAGGTTAACTCATCCAATGTGATCCACACTTGACATGACATGGTTCTCACTTCTCAGAGGCCCCATGTGCAACTACTCGAGTGTCTCTAGTTGTGACAGAAATAATCATTTAGTTAATCAGTCTGAAAATCAACAGGAGAAGTGCCTTGATGGAAGTGCGTTGATTTATGTCATAATATTTATTCTTTATTTGATATTATTTGCTGTAATTATTCAATAGGATTCTATCCTTCTTTGTCAATATTTCCTTATTTGGTTAAATTTGTATTCTATTTAAGTTAGGGCTTTGTACCCTTGTAAAATCAAGAAAGAGAGGAATCTTTTAATAAAATAATCCATCTTTTCCACATGGTATTAGAGCTATCAAACAAAAACAAAAAACCCTAACCCTAATTTTTAGTGTTGTCGGCCGCTGCCGCCTCATCTGTGCCTGCCGCCGCTTTCACCATTGTTGTACTTGAACACCTCCGACTTCCGCTACCGCCGTTGACGTCGACCCATGTGTCTCCGGCCGCTGTTGTACTTGGTCTCATTTTCAGCTTCCGACTTTCCTCGCGATTTCTGGCTTCCAACTATCTTCGCAACTTTCGGTTGTCTTCCTTCAAGATTTCTGGTGGCTTTTTCAGCTGCTACCCAACCGTTTGCTTTCCGGCTACTCACCCATCGATTTTCCGACTACTCGTCAATCGGCTTTGTTCTGCTGGTGAGGCTGTTGTCCTTGGGTGTTTTTTCCTCTTCTTTCTTCTGGTTAGTGGTATTGTTGAGGTCCATTAGAACACAACATGTCCGACGAAAAGTCATCGATGGCTAAAGTTTCTGACAACCGACTTAATGTGGACAAATTCCTTCATTGGTCCCAAAGCGTTCGTGTTGGGTTTTATGTCCTAAAACTCGTAGTTTGTAAATTTTTGAACTTATTCTCAATAAAGTTGTTATCGAGATTTATGCAGTAAAGTTGTTATTAAATATGTGAATTGCCTTCATTTAGTCCAACAAACTAAGAACCCTTGGCTATAAGTTGAATACTTCTTCAAGTTTAGGTGATAGTCAAAATTGTTTATAGTATAGAGATAAGGCTAGGTACCTTGTCCTGGGACACTATGAATGCAGCCTACTTTGTATTTGATACAAACGATGTGATTCTATATCGTTGATGCAGAGATATGTGAGTGGCGGCATCCTGTGCAATGAGTTTATTTGCTTGATTAGACCATGAAATAATCACTTTTACTTTATAAACCGTTTACCGTTAAAATTAATTATTTCAACCTGATGACCTAGGTAACTAGATCTTAATCCTAAGCTAACTATGAACTCCTATTTGTCTAAGATTATTCTTTAATCTGCATGGATGAGAGTGGCGAATAGCCCTCCATTTTAGGGATAAGACCAGGCAGATAGCTGAGAATATAGTCTTGCAAGATGAAATTTACTCCTACCTAGTTCTAGGTTAATAGAGAAGTTGTTTCCTTAAGTGCTAACTCCGGGTCTTGAACAAGGGGCCTCGCCCTCTCATGGACCTGATTTGGTGGTTGGACCACAAACCAATTGTTCATTAGAGGATTAGTGGGACTTCAAGAACGAGATGTAATTATAAGGGTAAAATGGTAATTTTGACCCAGTTGTAATTATGAACAACTTGTGAATGATCGACTTACTAATCATGGTTATATCAAGTGGACAGAAATATATCTACAGTGAGGAGAGTGCAACTATTGGGCTTTAGTGGAGTGTCCTTATGGTTAAAGAATGTTAATTAACTAGGTTAAAGAGTTTATTTGGTTAATTTCGTAACCGTCCTCAAGCTTTTTCTTGTCTTAATTCATCTCCATGGATCTTAGATTCTGGAGCTACAGACCATATGACCAGTATATCTCATTTTTTTTACTCATATTCCCCTCTGTATGGCACTAAGAAAATTCGGCTTGCAGATGGTAGTTTCAATTCTATTATAGACAAAGAAACTATTCATCTCACCAAAAAAAATTACCTTACACTCTATGCTCCATGTCCCTAAATTAGCATGTAATTTACTATCTATTAGTAAACTCTCTAAAGATACTAATTGTCGTATCATTTTCTTTTCAACCCACTGTTTGTTTTAGGATCAGTATTCAGGGGGAAATGATTGGAGGTGTTAGTTTGCTTGATGGTCTTTACTACTTTGATGACTCTTCGACTAGTGATAAAAAAGTCCAGTGCTTAAGTTGTGTCAGTTCTCCCTCTGTTTAAGAAACAATCATGTTATGGCATTTTAGGCTAGGTCATCCCAGTTTTTCTATTTAAAATTTTTATTCCCAAAATTATTTAAAGGAATTGATTATTCAATTTTTCAATGTGAAAGTTGCATGTTTGCTAAGAATCAATCCACTTGTCGTGATACTCCCCAACAAAATGGCATTGCTAAACAAAAAAATAGGCATTTACTTGATGTTGCATGTGCTCTTATGTTTTTTATGCACATTCCTCAGTACTTGTGGGGTGATGCAGTTCTCACTGCTGCCTACCTTATAAATTGAATGTCATCCAAAGTTTTGGATTTTAAAACCCCTTTAAATAAATTTAAGGATTTCTTTTCTCTTTTTTGTTTGTGGTCTGACTTGCCTTTTAAAGTCTTTGGGTATACAATTTATGTTCATGTTCCAAGTTTTTCTCAGTCTAAACTTTATCCTAGGGCCCTTAAGTGTATTTTTCTTGGTTATGCCTCTGACAAAAAGGAATATAAGTGTTTTGACCCCTCACTAGAAAATACATTGAGAGTTTGGATGTGGTGTTTTTGGAAAGTAAACCTTTCTATGACAAAAATTCTCTTCACGAGGAGCTATCCAACTTTGAAGATCATTTTTGGGATACATCTTCTCTTCCTTCTCTCATTTATCCTGAACCTAATAGCCTCATAGTGCCAAACATGGGAAATTCAACTTCAGGGGGAGAAACACTTCGAAGAGATCTCAATGATCGACATCCTGAACTTCAAGTTTATACTAGAAGGAAATTCAATCAAAATGATCAAGATCAAAGAGGCGACATGCCACGAACCCAATCAGATACCCTGACGAATGATGCTGAAAATTCAGGTAATCCTCATCCTTCTATTCCAATTTCCTCAGCTTCTCAAAATCCCTTGTCTGACCTTGGCATTCCAATAGCCCATAGGAAAGGTATTCATCAGTGTACTAAATACCCCATTGCAAACTACATTTCTTATCATAGATTGTCTAATGATTATAGAGCTTTCACCTCTAGGATAACAAATCTATTTGTGCCAAGGAATATACAGGAAGCCTTGAAGCCTTAAATGATGTGAACTGGAATTTAGCAGTTATGGAAGAGATGAATGATCTAAAAAAATGGCATGTGGGAAGTTGTTGCACTTCCAAAAGATAAGAAAACAGTTGGATATAAATGGGTGTTCACTATAAAGTGCAAAGCGGAAGGGAGCATAGAAATATACAAAGTGAGAGTGGTTCTAGAGGCCGAACCTAAACCTGTGCTCGAGAGATAGCTGTCCATATACTGATAAGGGATGTATGGATTCTCGAGAAGAGAGGAGCCGAGGTGGTCCCCCCTGGACCGCCCGGATCCCACGAGTGAATAGAAAGTTGGATCTACATTGGATCTCACCTGAATCGCCCCATCTATCCTCCTGAGGAGAAGTTTGGTTTCTCGGCCTAAGCCAGTCATTGGCTAAGATCCGTTCCTGCGCGCTAAAGGTTTTACACAAACCTATGGAATTGATTATCAAGAAACATTTGCCCCTATTGCAAAAATCAAAACCATTAGAGTGTTGTTATCTATCGTAGTTAATTTTGATTGGCCTCTTTATCAGCTTGATGTAAAAGATGCATTTCTTAATGGCGAGCTTGAAGAGGAAGTATTCATGAACTCACCACTAGGTTTTGAAGCAACAAAGTGTGCAAGTTAAAGAAATGTCTCTATGGCCTTAAGCAGTCTCCTAGAGCGTGGTTTGAACGTTTTGGAAAAGTAGTGACAGGTTATGGTTTCCATTAGAGTCAAGCAGATCACACCATTTTTTATACATACCAGTCATGACAAGATGGTTGTGTTAATAGTGTATGTTGATGATATCATTCTCACAGGTAATGATTAAGGTGAGATGAAAAACTTGAAGGGCAAACTAGCTAATGACTTCCAAATTAAAGACCTAGGAATGTTGAAATACTTCCTAGGGATGGAATTTGCTAGGTCGAAACTAGGTATCCTTGTTAATCAAAGAAAATATGTTGTTGACTTATTTGAAGAGATAGACTTACTTGGTTGTCGTACAGCAGAAACTCCTATTGAACCAAGCTTAAAGTTAAAAGCTACAAAGGATACAGAGATAAAAGATAAAGAGAAATACTAGAGACTTGTGGGATGACTTACTTATCTATCTCACACTCGTTCAGATATTGTTCTTGTTGTCAATATGGTAAGCCAGTTCATGCATGCCCCAGGGCCAACCCACTTTGAAGCTATTTACAGAACTCTAAGATATTTGAAAGGAACTCTAGGAAAAGGGATACTATTTAAGAAGAATGGTAAATACATGTGGAAATTTACACCGATGTTGATTGGGCAGGTAGTACCACAAATAGGAGATCAACTTCTAGCTATTGTTCTTTTGTTGGAGATAATTTAGTTACATAGCGAAGCAAAAAACAAAGTATTGTAGCCAGCTGTAGTGCCGAAGCAGAGTTTAGGGCTTTAGCCCATGGCATTTGTGAGGGTATATGGATAAAAAGACTATTGGAAGAATTGAAACTTATCCAGGTAATGCCTATACATGTTTACTGGGACAATAAGGCCGCCATCTCAATAGCACACAACCCAGTCCTACATGATAGGACAAAACATATAGAAGTTGATAAACATTTTCTAAAAGAGAAGATTGATACTGGAGTGATATGTACTACCTATCTCCCTACAATAGAGCAAATTGCTGATGTACTTTGGCTTCCAAAATTACAATTCAACAAATTGATAAACAAGCTGGCAGTGAAAAACATCTTTAAAGCAACTTGAGGGGGAGTGTTGATTTATGCCATAATATTAATTCTTTATTTGATATTATTTGCTATAATTATTCCATAGGATTCTGTCCTTTGTCAATATTTCCTTATTTGGTTAAATCTGTATTCTATTTAAGTTAGGGCTTTGTACCCTTGTAAAATCAAGAAAGAGAAGAATCTTTTAATAAAATAATCCATCTTTTCCACAAAGTGTCTTATCACAGGCCATAACTCATAAGGACTCTGTAATCCTCTAGAAGGGACATCATTACATCATGAAATTTCATGCAATCCCTTTAGTGAAAAACTGAAACCCCACACATGCTGTAATATTCTTTATAGATATATTTCCCTAGCAGAGTTTCTAAATCTTCCACCATCCTTAGTTTAACCGTCCCTTTGACTTGACCACTCAGACCACCAGGCTCCTTTGGCAAGCATCAGTCTCAGTCCTTGTCCATTTAAATGTTTGTGCTTCACATTGTTAATGCAACATATGTATTTCACAAGAGAATTATCTCAGGGCCCAATTTTTGTATACTCCACATTGATTATAACCCATGATCTTAATCTCAGATACAGAACGCCATCATTCTTTCTGACTGTGAGAAAACTCAATACAACAAAATGATCATAATTGTACTACTATGCCATTAATAACAAGACTGACCCTGAGAGAATCAACAGAAAAGTAGAAACTTCAAAGCATCACAATTACCTACCGCCAAGACCAGGAATGGAATAACCTCCATAATTATTAATGTTGATTTTACTCCTATGGCACTGAAGAATCCAACAGATCCTAGGACAGACAGCACGACAAGTATAACTCCTGAGAGGCCAAGCAACACCTGAGATTTCAAAACGGAGAGCTCTGTCTGAGATCGGTGGAAACACAATCAAACAAAAAAGCAACATGCAGTTGACGTTTAGTTCAAATCTGTAACAAGGAGAAATAATATTATACTTCCCTACGTAAAAACTATAACATTCATCAACAGAAAAAAAAAGGTATAAAATTAACAGCAGACTACAAAAATATGAATGGGAAGTCAAATCCCACCAGTTAGTTTAACTTAAACTATGACCATGTATAACTTACACTAAAAGGCTTAAAAAGAGACAAACTTTTAATTTTAGTTCATAACATTTCTAAAGCTTATAAACCTTATTTTTTAAATGATAATTAACGACCTCATGAAAATTAAATCTACAAGTTTTAATAAAATATCTTAAATTAATAAAAAAAAAATTAATTTAATTAATAAACTTTTTTTCACCAGAAACAAAAATTTCATTCAAATACTGTAAAGAAACAAATGTTCAAAGATTAAAACTCTGAGAGTGGAAAAAGGAAAAGAAAAAGAAGCAGAGTAAACTAAATGGGAATATGAACGTATCCCAACTTAAACAAATATCCTGGATAGAGAAATCAATAATCGACTTAGATAAAGAAAACCATTGTGAAGCACTTAATACTAGTCCAAAACAATCAACCTAACAATGTTTCTTATTCTTAAATGGTCCTATGGTTCTCTATGTGCCCCATCCAAATCTCCAAAATAATAGTTTTGACTCCATTAACCCATAAAAGTGAAAACTTGAAGGCAAGTGCGACCAACAAGAATGGAGATTACTCTTTGTCATTTGTAAGAAACCAATGTAATCTAAAAAAACAAAAAACAATTTATGCCAGGTGTCACGGTCATGCTTGTCCAGGGCGTGTTGCCCGTGGCCGCATGCCCGCCTCAACCCCTTCTTACCATGCTTTCATGTTATATACTTTATTTTACTAGTTAGTGTATTTTCCCAGTGCTTTTCTTTGTAAGTGACCGCTCACCACTTTGCATGTGCAAGGGTGACAATTCCACAATTGTCTAGAATGTACTATATGGGGGTGAGACTAACCATCAAATCCTCATACCTGGAGTAGTGAGCTATAAAGCCGTTGTTGTCCCTTTTTGCTTTCTAGTCTTACAACACATCTTAATTTCTCAAACATGCTTTCAAACGTTTGCGAAATCCTTTTCCTATAAAACCCGTTTTCTAAAACCATTTTCCTTGGAACGGGGCCGGAGGTTACGAGAGGCACTCGGTGTGCCGTAGGCGATCAGAATTTAATCAGGCTGACTTGTTCACGAGCTAGAACAAGTGCCGCACAATCGTTTAGTCCAGCGCAGAAGTACGATTGTGACAATTAGTATCAGAGCGAAGTCGACTCACAAGAGAGAAGGCCAGAATTATGTCGACTGCGAAACAGTTAACCAAGTCGCAAGTGGACCGACTAGTAGAAATGGAAGAGCAGATGTTCTACCTGAAAGAAGTTCCCGATACCCTCCGTTTCCTGGAAACGCGAGTACAAGAAATCTCTGAAAAGGCTGATGGGATTGACGTGGTTGCTGGCCGCTTAGACGGGATGCCCGTCAAAGAGTTGATGTTAAGGGTTGAGACCCTAGAGGCGAAAGCTGCGACACCTAGCAGCTTCGAGCGTGGTGACAGCTCATCGAGCTCTGTAGCTCATATGGAAGAAAGAGTCGAGGAGCTAGATAGCTCTCAAAAAGCAATAATCCAGATGGTGACGGACTTGTCAGAAGACTTTCGAGCCGCACTCGATGTTGTCAGGACAGAGATTGCGGATGTCAGCACAAGAGTAAATCTCACCATGAGAGCGGTGGAAAACCAAACCCCAGCTGAGGGTGCAGTCCAGTTGAATCGAGTGAAAATCCCAGAACCCAAGCCCTTCTGTGGGGCTCGAGACGCAAAAGCTCTAGAAAATTTCATATTTGACATGGAACAATGTTTCAGAGCCACGAACACGACTGTTGAAAAATCGAAGATTACCTTGGCGACGATGCACTTGGCAGACGACGTCAAGCTATGGTGGAGGTCCCGGTACATAGACATGCAAGAAGGTCGTTGTACCATTGATACCTGGGATAAACTGAAACAAGAACTACGCTCTCAGTTCAACTACGCTCTCAGTTGAGACACACGGGCCTGATCCGAGACTATGTGAAACAGTTTGCAGGGTTGATGTTGGACATTCGCGATATGTCCTAGAAGGACAAAGTGTTTTGTTTTGTCGAAGATTGAAACCATGGGCGAAAGCCAAACTGTACGAACAGAGAGTACAGGACCTCACGTCGGCGTATGCGGCCGCCGAACGATTGTTCAATCTCAGCAGTGACGTCCAAGACACTAGACGATAATCAACTTCCTCGAGCGGAGGAAATAAGAACAATCGGTCAAGCCCGCCTCAGAATGCTGGAGGGGACAAAACTTCGAGTAGAGATCGAAAGCCTTATCAACCCCCTCAACCTAGGAGTGGGAACACTTGGCGGGGGCCTAATCAACAGAACAATTACCACCGACCCCCACAGTGTTTTCTCTGTAAAGGGCCTCACAGGGTGAGCGAGTGTCCGAAACGAACCGCATTTAGTGCCTTCCAAGCCGCCCTGGCAACTGATGCAGATGGGCAAACTGATCAACTGGAGGCAGAAACCCCGCCGTTAGAAGGGGGGACAACCCTCGAATGGGGGCACTGAAATTCTTATCGACCCTCCAAAGGAAGATCGAAGAGACCAAAGAACCCGTCGAGCGGGGCCTCATGTACGTCGACGCCTGGGTGAACCAAAGAGCGGCCAAGAGCACCATGGTCAACTCTGGTGCCACCCATAACTTCATGACCGAAACAGAAGCACGCCAACTAAACCTTCGATGGGAGAGAGACGCAGGGAAAATGAAAGCCGTCAACTCTACAGCCCTACCTATCACGGGAGTAGCGAAAAGAACAATAGTGAAGCTGGGAGAGTGGAGTGGACCTGCCGACTTTGTGATCGTCAAGATGGATGATTTTGACGTAGTCTTGGGGATGGAGTTCTTACTCGAACACAAAATGATACCGATGCCGCTGGCAAAGTGTTTGGTAATCACAGGATCCACCCCCACCGTGGTTCAGACCAACATTAAGCAACCCAATGGGGTGAAAATGATATCGGCCCTCCAACTCAAGAAAGGCCTTGCTCGCGACGAGCCTACTTTCATGGCCATCCCGGTTGAGTCAGTTGAAACAAAAGGAGAGTTCATTCCCGAAGCTATCCAAGTTGTCTTAGAGGAATATCGGGATGTTATGTCAGATAGTCTGCCAAAGTCCTTACCTCCAAGAAGGGGGATCGACCACGAAATTGAATTGTTGCCAGGGGCAAAACCTCCTGCAAAGAATGCCTATCGAATGACGCCTCCTAAGTTAGCCGAACTCCGAAAGCAGTTAGACGAGTTACTAAACGCAGGGTTCATTCGCCCTGCAAAAGCACCCTTCGGAGCACCAGTGCTATTTCAGAAGAAGAAGGACGGAAGCCTCCGGTTGTGTATAGATTATCGGGCCCTAAACAAGCTCACTGTTCGCAACAAGTACCCGTTGTCCATTATCACAGACCTATTTGACCGGCTTCACGACGCCAAATACTTTTCGAAACTCGACCTTCGGTCAGGGTACTACCAAGTGCGAATTGCTGAAGGAGATGAGCCAAAGACGACCTGCGTCACAAGATATGGGGCCTTCGAATTCCTCGTAATGCCTTTTGGCCTCACCGACGCCCCAGCTACCTTTTGTACTCTGATGAACCACGTTTTTCACGAATACCTTGACAAGTTTGTCGTGGTGTACCTGGATGATATAGTGGTCTATAGTGCGACCATGGAGGAACACCAACACCACCTTCAGTTGGTCTTTGAGAAGCTGAAACAAAACCAACTGTACGTGAAGAGAGAAAAGTGCTCATTCGCTCAAGAGCGCATAAACTTCCTTGGCCACGTGATCGAGTGCGGCCGAATAGGCATGGAACAGAACAAAATCCATGCGATACGAGATTGGAAGATCCCGACCGCCGTTACTGAACTACGTTCTTTCCTTGGATTGGCCAACTACTACAGACGATTTGTAGAAGGATTCTCGGAAAAGACGAGACCGTTGACCGAATTGTTGAAGAAAGACCACAAATGGAATTGGACTCCGGAGTGTCAAGCTGCGTTTGAAGGCTTGAAGAAAGCCATGATAGAGGGACCGGTCCTTGGAATTGTCGATGTGACTAAACCTTTTGAAGTCGAGACTGACGCGTCTGACTTTGCCCTAGGCGGCGGCGTCCTCCAGGACGGCCACCCCATCGCCTACGAGAGCAAAAATCTAAACGACGCCGAGAGAAGGTATGCAGCATCTGAGAAAGAAATGCTAGCAGTCGTTTACTGTCCGCGAGCTTGGAGACAATATCTGTTAGGTTCCAAGTTTGTAGTCAAGACAGACAACAGCTCGATCTGTCATTTCTTCACCCAACCGAAGCTGTCGTCCAAGCAGGCTCGATGGCAGGAATGCCTGGCCGAATTCGACTTTCAATTTGAACATTGAAAGGGTAAGGCTAACCAAGCGGCAGACGCCCTCAGCCGAAAAAGTGAACATGCAACCCTGTACTTGTTTGCTCACCTGAAAGCCAGTAGCTTGAATGGAACAGTCCGAGAAGCCATAAGAACCCATTTGGCCAACGACACAGCGGCCCAAGCCTTGATTCAACTGGCAGAAGAGGGGACGACTCGGCAGTTCTGGGTTGAAGACGGCCTCCTCCTGACCAAAGGTAACCGTCTATATGTCCCTCGGTCAGGAGAGCTCCGAAGATTGTTAATGAAAGAATGTCACGACACGCCTTGGGCAGGACACAATTGGTGGCAAAGAACCTACGCGCTGCTGAGGCAAGGCTACTATTGGCCGAGTCTCCGAGACGATGTCATGCAGTTCACCACGACATGTCTTATCTGCCAACAAGACAAACCAAAAAGGGCAAAGTTAGTTGGTCTGCTAGAACCTTTACCTGTACCCTTCTAGACCATGGGAGAGTGTATCAATGGACTTCATCACGCATCTACCTAAAGTTGGGGAGTTCGAATCGATACTGGTGATCATCGACAGATTTTCAAAATACGCAACTTTCATCGCAGCACCAAAGCTGTGTTCGGCAGAGATGACGGCTCAGTTGTTCTTCAGACACATAGTGAAGTTGTGGGGTGTCCCTGCCAGCATCGTTAGTGACCGAGATGCAAGATTTACTGGGACGTTCTGGACAGAGTTATTTCGAACGTTGGGTTCCACACTAAACATCTCCTCCAGTTACCATCCACAGATGGATGGACAGACAGAGCGCTTCAATAGTATGCTCGAGGAGTATCTCTGGCACTTTATTGATGCGAGGCAGAAGAATTGGGTGCAAATGTTAGACGTGGCACAACTGAATTTTAACAGCCAGAAAGCTTCGCCACGAGAAAGACACCCTTTGAAATCGTGTGTGGTAGACAGCCGCTCATGCCACACGTCGTTGACCATCCCTACGCTAGGAAGAGCCCTCAAGCCCATAATTTTACCCGAGAGTGGAAAGAATCTTCAGAAGTTGCTCGCGCATGCCTAGAGAGGGCATCAAAGCGTATGAAGAAGTGGACGGATACGAGATGCAGACCCCTAGAGTTCCAATTAAGGGATAAAGTCCTAATCAAACTAGCCCTGAACAATTTCGATTTCGCGGAAAGAGAGACCAACGCCTGGTAAGGAAATATGAAGGGCCCATCGAAGTGGTCGAGAAGGTCGGGAAGACCTCGTATCGAGTTCAGCTACCCGCATGAATGAAGATCCACCCAGTCATCCATCTAAGCAACCTGAAGCCTTACCACCCGGACCCGGACGATGAACAACGCAACACAGTGACTCGCCCTCCAGTCACGATGAAGGACGTCACGAAGAAGGAAGTGGAAGAGGTACTTGCAGAAAGAACCCGCCGCATTGGAAGACCAAGACGAGAAGTGAAGGAGTTCTTGGTGAGGTGGAAAGGGCTCCCGGACGAAGAAACCAGTTGGGAGCGCACTGAAGACTTGAAGTCTGCTGCCTTACGCATTGCTGAGTTCGAGCAGCGTCGGTTGACAAAGACATCAACCATTTAAGTGGGGGAGGATGTCACGGTCATGCTTGTCCAGGGCGTGTTGCCCGTGGCCACATGCCCGCCTCGACTCCTTTTTACCATGCTTTCATGTTATGTACTTTATTTTACTAGTTAGTGTATTTTCCCAGTGCTTTTCTTTGTAAGTGACCGCTCACCACTTTGCATGTGCAAGGGTGACAATTCCACAATTGTTTAGAATGTACTATATGGGGTGAGACTAACCATCAAATCCTCATACCCGGAGTTGTGAGCTATAAAACCGTTGTTGTTCTTTTTTGCTTTCTAGTCTTACAACACATCTTAATTTCTCAAACATGCTTTCAAACGTTTGCGAAATCCTTTTCCTCTAAGACCCGTTTTCTAAAACCGTTTTCCTTGAAACGGGGCCGGAGGTTACGAGAGGCACTCGGTATGCCGTAGGCGATCAGAATTTAATCAGGCTGACTTGTTTACGAGCTAGAACAAGTGCCGCACAATCGTTTAGTCCAACGCAAAACTACGATTGTGACACCAGGCAGCCAAAGAACAAATGATGTCCTGCCAAGTCTGCATAACGCAAAAACGCCTCTTTTTGCGGCATTTGTAATGTATAGGTTGCTGTGTAATATAATCCAAGTAAGAATGTTGATTCTTTTTGGACTTTTGGTTTCAAAATTCCCAAATACACAGTTTTTTGCAAAAGAGAGGATTTAGAAATTAAAAAAAGAAAAAGAAAAAAAGATAATATTTTCTAAAATCAACATAAAATTATAAAATAAAAAAATGGAACTATGGTGTCAGTTCAATTATACCCCTAGACTTCTAATAGTTTCACTTTAGCTCTGAAATTGTTTCAAAAAATATGGAGAACCTTTTCATCAAAATGATTAATGGAAATTGATGTGGTACGGGTACCTGACGCGCTACATCATTCAAGTAAATTAACGTGACAGCTAGTGTATAAAAATCGATTATGTGAATGTTACTGTGAATGTTGTCAACAATATCATTTGAGTTGAAGTTAATGGTAATAACAAAATTAAGTTGTAAATATGTCACCTATGCATTCCAATATGTACAAATGAATGTCACATGAATTTTCAACCTAGATTTTACTGGAAAAACACTACAAGGGCATATTTGGGAACAATTTCAAAGTTCAAGGGTTAGATGAAAATCTTCGAAGTCTCGAGGTGATTGAAACCTACCTAAAAGTTCAAGGGTATTTTGTATAATTTAACCAAAAATTTAATATATCAACAATAATTTTTTTTTATAGAAAATTAAAGTGAGCAGACTCATCCAATTATAAACCTAATCTAGCATTAATGAGAAAGTATGCATCAATTCCACAAATGCAAACTAAGTATAAACAGCCAGAATAGAAATGACCAAAGGGCAAGGCAAGGTGATGAGGAGAAATTTAGTCCCCCTCCCATCCAAAATATAAATTAGAGAAATTTTTCATTTTAAACAGCAGCCATGAGAGAATGGAGTGCAGAACAAAGACAATCAAGAACAACTTTGTGCTTCAAATATTCTCCCTTCTGTAGTTTCTTCCATGTCTTTACGTTTTTTTTTTTTTTTTTTTTTTTTTTTTTTTTTTTT
>QLSR01000222.1:430844-461347 GCA_031780015.1 Citrullus colocynthis | reverse complement strand
TTTTTTTTTTTTTTTTTTTTTTTTTTTTTTTTTTTTTTCCTTTGTATATTATGTTGAACTGACCCCTCTCCTGAAGAGATGGTGGATTTTTCTTTGTTCATTGTTCTTTTTTTAATGATTTTACTATCATTCAATTTTCATATCCTTCTTTTGTATATTTGTGAATTACTGAGTAAATAATATATCTCCCCTTCTCAGAGGACTTCTCCGAAGCACCTCAAGCTACCTTTGTTGTTCCCTTAGAGGCAAAGATGTTGGTAATTATTAATGATGTATAATAATGACCAGTTAATTACCAGGCTCCATAAACAGAAGCAAGTTGCACAAGTGAAAGTAAACCACAAGTCAGCCATACTTTTAAGAGATAAAATAATCAAACATTAGTACGACACTCACCTTGGATGAAAGGTAGAAAGAAGACGAAATATTTGAATCTCCCAAAGCCACTGATATATAGGCAAACATAACGAGGTAGCTTACCTGATAAATGTTAGAGAATAAAGGCTAAAAATAAACAAAATGATTCAATTAAATAAATGCTTAAAATACAACAGGTTGATAAATTGAATGATACCTAAGACAGAACTGTCTTATTTCCATTATATCTTGCTAAAATCAAACCAAAAAGATACCACTCTTCACCGACTTACAGCAATTGTCAGGATATCTGCGGTGCTTTCTCTTTTCAGTTCCTCCTCAATCGAGCTCTCAGATGAAAAAGAAAGAGTAAGGTTCCTGGACTGCACTAGTGGCAGCAGTTCCTCCTGTCAATGTAAGTTGGAGCAATGTGCATTCAGTTATCCCAAGACCCAACATAGAAAGTGGATAATAGTTCAATGACCAAAATTAAAATTTCAAAATTTTAAGGGCAAAAAAACAGAAGATAAAATTTTAGTGAAAATAACTATGGTTTAACCCATCTCCTTACATGATTTAAGGATAAAATTTCTTATCACTTTTTCTTCAAAACATGAAACGAGAAATTTTTATTGATAGACTAATGCTCAAACAGCTCCACTAAGGAAATAAAAGAACTAAGAAGGAATACAAAGGGAATAAATAACAATCCAAAAAATGCTAAAACCTCCTCAACAGAAGAACCAAATAATATAAATCTGTTCTTCATTTGTAAATCTACTCATCACCTCTTTTGTAAATATGGTCCCTTAGAAAAGTTTCATCTATTTTAGTGGAAAAACAGGGTAAGGAAAAATTTGAAGCTCTTTTATGATCCTTAAAATGAGCTAGGGTAAAATTATTATTAAAGAAGGGTAATATATATCTTTACAAATGCCAAAGAAAGGAGAATATCATAGCCTTAAAAAAGAATAAGCTTGGAAAAAAAATTTTAAAATAATAGTCTTTCCCAAATATACAAAATAATATCTACAAAGGAATATTTATGGTTTGAAAGAAACCAAAGAGTTTTCCATGACAAGGAAACTCTGTGGTTTTATCATTTTGAATCTGCACGATTAATGCCTCCTCGTGGTGCTCACTGTCCAAGGCATTTGCGGATTACTCCATCCAAGACATTAGCCTAAATTGGCAAGCATTCATTTCACGTGATCAATAGCCTTCTGCCAGCCATTGTTCATCTTCATAGTCTCTTACTCTAAATTGTATTTTTCTTAGATTCTGTTTTATGTTGTTGTTTAGAGGTTTTAGAGTTGTACTTTGGCAGAGGTGTTTTGCCACCTAGGTGTTCGGATGTATTTTGATTTCAGTTTGTTCTGTTTCGTGTATTTAGTTCTTATTGGATATGATGAGGGTGCTATGGGGGTAAACCTAGTTGAGATGCCTGGGTGCACCATGATCCTTAGGTTTTTATTTACGTGGTTTCATATTGTATCTTGAGCAGCAGTCTCATTTCATTACCTTAATGAAGAGGCTTGTTTCTTGTTCAAAAATATATATATATATATCTACAAAGGAGTATGAACCATAACGGAAAAATTATCCCTTTTATATTGCCGGGAATCCCACATCCCCTTCACTTTTCTAAAATAGCATATCCAAAGACAGAGTTTGTAGATATTATATTGTATATTTGGTAGCAGTTGTTGTGTTGTTAATCTTCGATGCTCTAAGAAAATTAATTAAACCTGAAAATGATACCATGTTGACAGAACCCAAAAAGCTAAAACAATAATGAAAGATAAAGATAAACAACGTGATGACTTCCAAGTAATTCTAGGTGCTAGAACCCTGCCTCTCTCGAGTATCCTTACTCAAGCCTAAAAGGCACTAAACTCGTCAATCTTCCTTCTTTCCCACATACTTTACTCTACTTATCACTATAATACCAACAGCAACTTCCCTAACTAATTGTTAATGTTCTATTAGATGATATAATTAAATTTTCCTCCACCCATTAGTTTAAGCTTTTGGGTCAACGACAATTTAACATGGTATCAAAGCAAGTGGTCCAGGGAGGTTCTGTGTTCAAGCCCCTGCAATGTTTTTCGCTCCTAGTTAAAATTGACTTCCACTTGTTGGGTCTTCTTCATAATTCAAACCCACAGTGAGGGGAAGTGTTAGATGATATCAGCTTAAGCTTTTGGGTCAATTAGTGTTTTAAAAGGCGTCATCGGGCGCGCGCCTAGGTGCAAAGCGCCACGCGCTTTCCATGAAGCGCATAGGCGCACCTTAGGCCCTAAGCCCGCGCCTTTCGTTTAGAAGAAGGCGTGAGCCTCAAAACAGAGAACAATTTTATTGTTCTGCCTCTTTGCCTTCTTCTAAAATAATATATTTTATTTTTCAAACCTAGTTATTGCCTATTGGTTACTTAAATGTAAAGAAAAGAAGATGACTGAAGTTCTCTTCGTCTTCTGTTCGACTTCACTGTGGTGCTGCCTTTTTGCCTTCTACTTCTTGAAAAACCAGACCGAAAGAAGACCATAGAGCCATGCCAAACGCCACACCTTTCTTCTTCTTCCAATTTATTTATTCTCCCCAATTCTCGAACAACCAGTGCTCTGTTTCTTGAAGAAAAGACAGAGAACAACCCGTGCTTTGTTTCTTGAAGAAAAAACAGAGAACAACCAGTACCCATGTCCCAAGGTAATAAATCGTTATTTTAAGTTTTTAACTCTTCTTTGACCTAACAACCAGTGCTCTTTTTCTAATTCTTGAAGAAATAATCAGTTTCAAATTCCATATTCCTCACCAATCTCCAATCATCATAGCACAAAGAAAAAAAAAAAAGGAAAAAACCAGAGCAGAATTGTTCACAATCTCTGTTTTTCTGAAACAGAGCAGAAACATTCCTCAATCAGTACTATTTGGTTTTTTTTTTCTTTTTTTTTTTTTCTCAATTCACATGTCAATTAACAATCCTCAACTTCTTATTTCATTAGTCTACAATTGACGACTCTACATTTAACATAGATGGCTGAGGATACTTTAAGAGAAGATCCGGCATGGAAATATGCTCGATTGCAAAATGACCAAGTATAAATACATTCGTGTGTGGGTTTTGTTCAAAAGTAACTAAAGGAGGGGTCTATAGGATGAAACAACACCTTGTTGGTGGTTATAGAAATGCAACGGCCTGTAGAAAATGTTTGGATCACGTGAAGGAAGAAACTAACGATTATATGTCCAAGAAAAAGGAGATTAAAGAACAAAGAAATTTGATTGTGGACATTGATGCGGAAGATTACGGTATCGAGGACAGGGATGAAGAAGGTGAGTGTAAGCAATTTGAATAAAAGAGCAGCACCAAATGGTCCAAGTTCAAAGAAGCCAAGACAAAATGGTCCAATGGATGCATATTTTACACGAAACCCAGAAATTGTAGTTCAAAATAGAAAGAATGACAAAGAAAAGGGAAAACAAACTACAGTGAATGCGGCATACAAAAAGGAAATGAGGGAGCACACCATCCAAAGAACTGCTCGATGGTTTTATGATGTCGGAATACCTCCCAATGCCTGCAATTATGGGAGTTTTGCCCCTATGATTGAAGCAATAGGGCAATTCAACCCTGGACTGAAACCACCATCTTATCATGAATTAAGAGTGCCTTGTTTAAAAAATGAGTTAGAGGCCCCTCATGAGCTCATGAGGAGTCATAAGGCGGGGTGGGTAAAGGTTGGATGCACTATTATGGCCGATGGATGGATGGACGGATAGAAGAAATAGGACGTTAATTAACTTTTTAGTTAATAGTCCAAAAGGCACTATGTTTATTGAATCCAATGATGCTTCATCCTATGTAAAGGATGGGAAGAAGATGTTTGAATTGCTTGATAGTTTTGTAGAGCGCATTGGAGAAGCTATTGGTGTGCAAGTAGTTACTAATAGTGCTTCTGCAAATGTGCTGGCTGGTAAGAATGCAAAAGTATTTTGTTACTTCTTCTGAAATTAGCTATTGATCCTTGTTAAGAGGCTAATATGTTCTTATTTTATTTTATTAATAGGGAGATTATTAGAAACAAAACGACCCCAATTAGTTTGATCGCCATGTGCCTCCCATTGCTTAGACTTGATGTTGGAGAATATATACAAGATCCCCAATATTCACAAAGCATTAAAAAGAGGCATGGAGATTAATAATTTTATTTATGTTCGTCCAAGATTGTTAAATATGATGAGATGATTTACTAATTAAAAAGAGTTGATCAGACTGGCTAAAAATCGTTTTGCTACTGCTTGCATCACATTATCAAGTATACATCGTCAAAAGAACAACTTGAGGAAGATGTTTACTTCTAATAAATGGAAGAATAGCAAATAGACGAGCAACAAGGCAAGCGAGTAGTTCAAACTATTTTGTTGGCTAGTTTTTGGACTACAATTGTTTTGCTCTCAAAAGTATCAGGTCCATTGGTGCGAGTACTTAGATTGATGGATGGCGAGAAGAAGCCTTTTATGGGATATATTTATGAGGCCATGGACAGAGCTACGGAAGCTATTGTTAAATCCTTTAATGATAGGGAAGAAAAATACAAGGACGTTTTAACAATCATTGATAAACGATGGGAGCTTCAGTTGCATCGTCCTTTGCATGCAGCGGGATATTATTTAAACCCAACATTTTATTATTCAAATCCTAATATTCAATAGGATGATGAAATAGTTAGTGGGTTGTACTCATGTATAACAAAGATGGTTGCTTCTTTCGACATACAAGACAAGATACTTGCAAAACTAAGCAAGTACAAGAGAGTTGAAGAATTGTTTGGACAAACTTTAGCAATCAGACAAAGAGACAAAATATCTCCAGGTAACTAAAGGATCAAGCCTCAACTATAAGCTATTAATATATATTTTTGGTATGTTTCTATAGTGGAATGGTGGGATAATTTTGGCCAATCAACTCTAAACTTGCAAAAGTTTGTCGTGAGAATTTTAGGTCTCACTTGTAGTGGCTCCGGATGCGAACGTAATTGGAGTGTGTTTGAGCAGGTTAGCTTTTCTCTCCTTAAGTATCTTAATAATTAACTTTTATAGTTTCAATGACAATGAAACTTTTTAACTTTGCAGCTTCATAGCAAGAGACGAAATAGGCTTGCTCAAAGTCGTTTGAATGATTTAGTGTTCATCAAATACAATAGAGCACCAAAACGTCGATATAACCTTTAGGATATTATTGATCCAATCTCTTTCAAAGATATTAATGATAGTAATGAGTGGTTGATTGGAAAAATGGACGATGATTCTGAGGAGGAGGATGAGCAAATTCGATGATTATTCTTTAACGTGGGATGATGTTTCAAGAGCTGCTAGAGCAAAGAACCTTCATACTATTCTAGAGTTAGCACCTCGTCCACACAACCCACCCCCACACGAGTAAATTTGGATGACTCTAAGACGGAAGAAGAAGACACAGATGGCTATAAGTCCAATGATGGAGTGAATGAAGATGACAACCAATTTAGTGAAGATGAATTTGATCTTTAGGACTCTAAATTTTATTTGTGATTATTGTACTTTACCCTCATTTCTTTCCCCGAAGAATTTCTATTTTGTATATACACATATATATTTTATGTTTTTTAATTACATAGTGCGCCTTAAAAAAAAGCGTGCCTTTTCTTGCGCCTTGCACTTAGGCTCCAAAGGGCCATCACGCCTCGGGCTTTACAAAACACTGGGGTCAATCGATGATTTAACATATACCACCCTTGATAATAATCTCTTTTTTGAAAAAAAAGGAAACAACTGTTTTCATTGAAGTGCAAAAAGAGACTGATGTTCAAAATACAAGATATGAAAAATTCCAGCTACAAAACAAACCAAACTAATCCAAAAATAAAGTGTTAAGAAAAAAGCAAATACAAACACAAAGAAAGCATAAGCTGGAAAAATAAATGCACCCCAATTTAAGAATAGATTTTGAATGGAAAAATCTCAAATAATATCCTTAACCACCATAATATAATTCCTATGACATATTATACAAACAATAAACATGTCAACATGCAAATGATCAGACACGAAACAAGCATCAGACCAGTGATCTCAAAATGCTCTAGGCCTGCTTCAGAGAAAAGGTCTGCAAGGCACCCTCACTAAGGGACGCACTCCTGCATGCCTCGGAATTTAAAGTGTGTGTTATCCATAGACATAGATATAGATATACTAAAATCCATCATTCCTCTAAACAATCCCCTAATAAAAGCTCTAGTTCATTATCTTATAATACTTCAACATAATATATTATTTGTTCATGTAGAAAAATTTATTTTCCAATTGTGCATTTTGCATAAACAGAAGGAAAAAAACAGAACAGCCTTGGAGTGCAACAACTATATATTTCACAGGAGTAAACAATGTGAGGTGATGCGTCAATCTAGAATACTCATCCAGCGTTCATAGCAACTATGAAACTAAGTAAGGAAACTGTTCAAACCTTAGCTAACTTGACAAAAGCTTTTTCCCATGCTATTGCTTTCCCATTCTCATTGCCAACAGCATCGATTGCATTATTAACAGGATATGTAACAACAAACGCGGAGGCCTGACATTAAAGAACCAAGACAACATTAGGAAAATGCAGTAAAACATCTATATGTAAGGGAGAAAATACAACCTCAGAATAATTGTTCCCAACAAATCCACCCAAGGATGTGCTGGGATCAAGCGGAGCCTTGAAAGCACTGAAACATGTCTCTGTGGAAGCATAATGCTGAAAACAACATTATACGGGCTCAAGATTAAAATGTTTACAGTTAAAAAAGTGTAAACAAAGAAACCCAATTTTAAATTATCAAGAAACTTTGTAAGAGGTGAAACAAGAATAAGAAAGATGAGCATTATGATAATGATAAAAGTTACCTGGAAGCAATATTCAGCATGTTCCACTCCTCCATAGTCATCGAAATTTTCAGGGTCCATTTTAAAGTACTATAAGACCGAAAAAGGGAAATCGATGAGTAAATTTATTTTCTAAAATATTCATGAACATGTATTTTATAGAAATAATTTCAATTTTAGCATATTTTAAAAAATAATAACGTCAAACATATCATTTTTTTACTTATAATTGACAACCTTTGGATAACCATTATGATTTACTTTTATATGATAGTGATTAATTTACATAGATCAATATTTAACATAGATATTAAGTAATTATATTGATAGTAATTACATAAATTAGTTGTGTTGAAAAAGGAAAATATTTGGGAGATATTTTAGAATTTATCCCTTTCCTTATATATGTTTTCAATATTTTTTCCTTGTTTAAGTTTCTTATCTCTATTTATTCTTCCTCTTGTAATTCTTTGATTGTATCAAACAAATAAAGAAAAAGAGAAACTTCTATCGTGGTTTTTTCTCCCTAATCTAGGGTTTTTCCACGTACACCTTTGTGTTATTTTTCTTTCTCTCTTTCAATAAGTTGTAATTATAATAATCATTAAGGCCTTGTTTGACAACCTTTATTTTTTAGTTTTCAAAACTTGGCTTGGCATTGGAGAGAAGTAGGTAAGAAAACAAAGAAATTCATACATGGGATTAGTATTTATAAGCATAATTTTCAAAAACCAAAAATGAAATATTAAATGGCTATTAAAAGGGGCCTAAGTTGCATGTATTCTGATTTTTGCTATATTTGCAAATTGTACCGTTCAGCTATTATTTTTAATATTTTATTCAATTATGCCACATTTGCAGGTATCGCATAAAACAAATTTAATGCATAAAATGAAATAAGCTCAGAAAAGTTTTTCAATACAGAACATGTGAGAAACAAATATACAAACAAAGAAGACTTAATACATTTGAAAAACTGAGTATGATAAAACATTCGCTTCCAAAATGAAGATGGTACGGAAAAAGAGGAAATGCCAAACGTCAATGGACATTTCTTTTTTTTTGGTTGAAAATGAAACAATTTCATTGATTTATTAATGCCAAACGTTAATGGACGCTTGGACAGTCAATTTCATTGCACGAAGAAAAGTGATACAAACTTTATCCAATTAGAACTGAAATAGCATAAAACCTGTAGAATACTTTGTGTGGCACAATCCTCACCGAGTGGCTTCAAGCATATATCATTTAGGGATACAACTGAGCCAGAATAGTTTGCAACAAGTGCATTGACCTATTGAAATTGTAGCAAGAAATAAATCCGTACAAAACTTAGACGTCAATTCAGACTAGACAAGTGAGAAAACAGAAACAAATAGTTGGAAGAAGCACCAAGTGCTCAAAAGACCTTATTCTGTATATCAAAGAGTAATAGAATATTATCCTCCGTAACTATACGTGGTGCCCTGCCATGCCTTCCTCCGGGTTTGGTTGCTATTATCAACTGAAACACATGCAAACACCACACATCTTGCCATTAACTATCAAGAGTGAGATAACATAGAACATTAACTATTATTTGAGGGAAAGAGATTGGAAAGAAAATGAGGCCATAATCATAAAAACTACAACCATACTGAAGCAGATACTAAATGAATAAAGTAAGAAGATTTCAGAACTTTTTCTTCTGGAAACGAATTTATAAGCTTTCCATGTCAACACTTTCAAGAATATCACAAAAACCTGTTGTTCCTTAAAAATTATCAGCTTCCCTCTACCCAATATCACATCCAAAGCATTGCACTGCAAACCCAGAGGCCTGCATCCTTGCCTTCAACTTCACCCATGGAAAAACCATACACTCACAGAAGTTTAACTTCAAATGCTGTCATTATACTTGTGCTACGATTATTATCAAAGGGAATTTTTCCTTTAATAGATTGAAATTTTAGTCCCTCTTCCTTTTCACATGTACAACATCCTCTGAGTAAGTTCGGTCATATACAGAATTATACTCAATGTCTCTTTATAATTGCTGAAATATTTTATTTCTCTCTTTTTTTTCTTTGTTAGACAAGGGTTTTCTTATATAAAAGAAAACCTATTACAAATAAGGAAGGAGATAAACATAGTAAATATCTTTACAATAAATACAAAAATAAAATATTAACAAGAAGGAAAATAATCCCCAAATAATCAACATTCCCTCTGAAGCTGGTTTGAAGATATCACTCATGGCCGGCTTGTCTGTTAACTTGTTAAACTACAACTTAGGTAGTCCTTTAGTTAATACATCTGCAATTTGTTTTGTTGTTGGGAGGTAGGGAATGCATATTACTCCTGCATCAATTTTTTCTTTTATGAAATGTTTATCGACTTCAATGTGTTTTGTCCTATCATGAAGGACTGGATTATGGGCAATGGAGATTGCTGTCATGTTATCACAGTAAATGCGTATGGACATTATCTGAGCGAATTTCAATTCTTCGAAGTCTTTTTATCCATATGCCTTCACAGATACCATGGGCCAATGCCCTAAATTCAGCTTCAGCACTACTTCTTGCAACTATACTCTGTTTTTTGCTGCGCCAAGTAACCAAGTTTCCTCCGACAAAGGAGCAATACCCAGAAGTCAATTTCCTATCAGTTGTGCTACCTGCCCAATCCGCATCAGTATAAACTTCCACCTATAGATGCCCATGTTTTTTCAAGAGTATCCCTTTCCCTGAAGTACCTTTTAGATATCTCAGGATTCTAAAGACAGCTTCAAAATGAGCTGGTCCAGGGGCATGCATGAACTGGCTTACCATACTTACTGCAAAGGCAATGTCGGGACATGTGTGAGAGAGGTATATTAATCTTCCCACGAGTCTCTGGTACTTCCCCTTTCCTTTTACCTCTTCTTCTGTTGCAGCTTCCAATTTCAAGTTCTGCTCAATGGGAGTTTCTGCAATTCTACAACCAAGTAAACCTGTCTCTTTGAGTAGATAGAGGATATACTTTCTTTGATTGACAAGAATACCACTTTTAGACCTAGCAAACTCCATGCCAAGGAAGTACTTTAAGGATCCCAGGTCTTTGATCTTGAAATCATTCGTCAATTTTTCCTTTACAATAGACGTTTATGCCTCATCATTGCCTGTAAGAATGATATCATGGACATACACTATCAGAACAACAACTTTTTTATTTCCCGTATGCTTGTAGAACATAGTGTGATCGGCTTGACTTTGGCTGAATCCATAACTAGTGACTGCCTTTCCAAAACGTTCAAACCATGCTCTAGGAGACTGTTTAAGGCCGTATAGTGATTTTTTTAATTTACATACCTTGTTCAATCCAAGGTCGGCTTCAAACCCAGGCGGTAAGTCCATAAATACTTCTTCTTCAAGTTCCCCATTAAGAAACGCATTTTTAACATCTAGTTGATATAGTGGCCAATCAAAATTAACTGCAACCAAAAGCAAAATTCTAATTGAGTTAAGTTTAGCTACAGGGGCAAATGTCTCTTGATAATCAATTCCATTGGTTTGGGTGAATCCTTTAGCCACTAGTCTGGCCATGTACCTTTCGATACTACCATCAGTATTACATTTTATCGTGAAAACTCACTTACATACCACTGCTTTCTTGTCTTCTGGTAGATCAACTATGCCCCAAGTACCACTTTGTTTCAGCGCATTCATCTCTTCCATCACTGCTAATTTCCAATTCGGATTATTTAGAGCTTCCTGTATATTCCTTGGAACAAATAGGTTGGTTATTTTGGATGTGAAGGCTTTATGATTATCAGACAATCTATGATAGGAGAGATAGTTCGCAATGGTATATTTTGTACATTGGCGGGTACCTTTTCTCTAGGCAATTGGAATATCAAGATCAGAGACATTAGGCAACGTATTACGAGAGGAAGGACTAAGAGACATACCCGAATTTTCAGGACGATTTACTGGAGTATCAAATTGGTCCTGTGTTAGTTCGACTGTCTGACTTCTATCCCTTTGAGTTATGTTTCTTCTAGTATAAAACTTAAGTTCAGGATCTCGACCTGTCAGATCTGTTTGTAGTGTTTCTCCCTCTGTCGAAGAATTTTTCATGCTTGAGATCAAAGGACTAGAGCTTATAATTTCAAGACTAATGATGTTTGGGAGAGGTGAAGTATCCCAAAAATTCTCTTCAAGTAGAGATGACTCCTCCTGAAGAGAAGTTGGGCTAAAAAATGATTGATTTTCAAAATACTTGTTAGTTAGGGGGTCAAACCATTTGTATGCCTTTTTAAAAGGAACATAGCCTACAAAAACACATTTAACAGCCCGAGGGTCCAATTTGGATTGGGAAAAAAGGGTTTGATGAACATAAACAGAACACCCAAAAACTTTTAAAGGTAACTCTGAGAACAATCAGACAGTAGGAAAAAACTCTTTGAGGTGTTGTAGAGGGGTTTTAAAATTCAACACCTTAGTAGGCATTCTATTGATTAGGTAACAGCTGTTAGGACTGCATCCCCCCATAGATATTTTGGAACATGCATCGAAAACATAAGGGCACGAGCAATTTCAAGCAAGTGTCGATTTTTCCGTTCAGTAACACCATTTTGCTGAGGGGTATCGCGACATGTAGCTTGGTGAATGATGCCCTTATCATGTAAGAAGGTGGTTAGGGGTACGTTAAAAAATTCAGTCCCATTATCAGAGTGAAGAATGCGAATTTTAGTTTGAAATTGGGTCTCAATCATTTTATGAAAACGAACAAAGACCTCTTTTACATCCGGCTTTTTTGTTATTAAGTAAAGCCAAGTTAAACGGGTGTGATCATCGATAAAAGTAACAAATCAGCGCTTGACATTTTTAGTCAAAACCTTAGATGGACCCCAAACATCAGTATGAATTAAGTAAAAGGGTGATGAAGGTTTATAAGATTTTGGTAAAAAAGTAGATCGATGATGTTTGGCGAAAATGCAGTCTTCACATTGAAACATAGAACAATCAATTCATTTAAATAAATCAGGAAACAAGTGTTTTAAATCAACGAAATTAGGATGTCCTAATCTACGATGCCAAAGCATAATGGTTTCTTGGAAAGAAAGAGAACTGACACTACTCAAGCCCTGAATCTTTTTATGACTAGTTGAAACTTCATCAAAGTAATAGAGACCATCATTCATCCTAGCACGTCCAATCGTCTCCCCCGAGTCATGATCCTAAAAGAGACAATGGGTTTCACAAAAGATAACACGACAGTTAGCATCCTTAGATATTTTGCTCACAGATAGTAAGTTACAAGCTAATTGAGGAACATGAAGGACAGAACGTAGCATGAGTTTTGTACTTAGAGAAATTGTTCCTTTGCCTGCAATAGATGTAAAATACCATCAGCAATACGGGCTTTTTCTTTACTATAACCAGGGGAGTATGAGTCAAATAAACACGAGAAACTAGTCATACCATCAGTAGCTCTGGAATCGATGTTCCACGAAGAGGAGTTTAGACACGAGAGAGCTTGAGGGGAATTACCTGTTTGTGCTAAAGAAACACTAGGATTACCCGATGAATTGGATTTTAGCAGCTTCAGGATTTGATCAATTTGCTCTTTGAGTGGACTGGAATCAACAATATTTGCACTGGAGGCATGCTGATGGGAATTTCTCTCAGATTGTTTCAAGCTCTTCCAATTTGCAGGTTTGCCATGTAGTTTCCACCAAGTTTCCCTCGTATGACGGGGTTTATTGCAATGATCACACCATACACGAGGCTTGTCATGAGTTTTGTGGGATTGATCAAAAGCTTTCATTGCAGTACTTTCAGTCACTAGCGCGGAACTATCAACTGAGTCGACTGCCTTCTTTCCAATCATAACATTCCTGCGGCTTTCTTCCCTGCGAACTTCAGAAAAAACATCATTAATATTTGGAAGAGTACTTTTCCCAAGTATCCTGCCTCTAACCTCATCAAACTCAACATTGAGGCCAGCAAGAAATTTGTAAATGCGACCATCTTCAACAGTTTTCCGATAATGTTTTTGGTCATCTGTGGATTTCCACTCATACGTCTCAAACAGATCAAGTTCTTGCCATATCCTTTTCAGAGAGTAAAAATACTATGTAACTGAGTTGCCTCCTTGTCGTATATCACCCAACTTAAGGTTCAGCTCAAACACTTGTGACTGGTTCCCCAAATCAGAGTATATTTGAGTCACACTGTTCTATAATTCCTTCGCCGTAGTGTAGCACATGTAGTTACTGCTAATGTCTTCTACCATAGAGTTGACAAGCCACGTCATAACCATTGAATTTTCCGCATCCCACACAATGAATAAGGGGTCATCTGGGTTGGGAGCGATTTTTTCTCCTGTGAGATACCCTATCTTACCTTAACCACGAATATACATCCGAACACTCTAGGACCAACGAAGAAAGTTATCCCCGTTAAGTCGAATGGTGGTGATTTGGACTGTGGGGTTGTTGGAATGGGTCCGATTGTTGAAGACTTTGGCGGTAGATACCTTAGTTTCCGACATATTGAAGAGAGAAAGGCACACAACCCAAAAAATAACAGATCTAAAAAGGAAAAAATGACAGAAAAACGATTTTAACCAACCCAAAAAAATCCACTCAACGGCAGAATGAAGAACCACCGGAGAGTCGCCGGAACTGGTCGGAAATCACCTGGAAACTTGTGCAGACTTGGTCGGCTAGCAGAGAGGAGGTGAACCCAGGCAGTGTCGGCGTCGATGTCGCCTATCTTCACTCACAACTTGTTCAGCGTCTGTGCTTCACGGACGACAGGATCCGCGGACGACTGGTGCTGGGAGTTGTCCGATGACTAAGGTGAGATGTCCGGCGAATGTTTGGAGTGTGGTGGCGGTGGTGAGCGGCGGCAGATTAGGTTAGATTAGGGTTTCTTTTTCTTTTTTAGAGAAAATAGAGAAAATTAGGGTTTCAAGCAGTAGGCTCTGATACCATGCTGAAATATTTTATTTCTCTCTTTTTTTCTTTTTAGACAAGAATTTTCTTATATAAAAGAAAACCTATTACAAATAAGGAAGGAGATAAATATAGTAAATATCTTTACAATAAATACAAAGATAAAATATTAACAAGAAGGAAAATAATCAACAATAATCAATCAAGTTTCGTTTTTAATTTCCATTTTTTCCTAGGTTGAGATATTTCAGTGGACATCAAATGGCTTAACATTTAAGAGTTAGAAAAACTGTACAATAAACAACCCTGCTACCTGTTCAATTCTGTAGAAAGGTGCAAGATGGCTATCAAAAAATTGTTTCTCTGCCGCTGCTCTACTCCCATGACCTACCCATAACTGCAATCCCAAATCAGTCGAGTCTACATCAAATTTGGAATGCTAAATTACACAGGCACACGCAAACACATAAAGGAAGAGAAAGGAAACAAGGCCCTAGCTAGCAAATTTTATTGTAATTAGGTATTTCATAAGGAAGCCAGAGTTTGAGCTTGATCCTCACGAATAGAAGCCTCCACGACCATTCTAAAATGAGGGCATTGCTCCTATTTTTAAAAGGAACCATGCTGAGGCCACCAAAAGGAGGGGAAGAGAAGTCGACTTCCAAGTGACAATGACTACCAAAGTCAAAGACAAGTTCCTTTCTAGATGAAGTCCATGGTGAGGTTTTTCATAATTCACATCTTTGACAAATTTAAATGATTTTTATCAAATTTTGGAGTTTAAGAGACCATATAGAACAATTATGTAAAATTCAAGACAAAGAATATAGTTGTATAACAAATAAAGTCATATTGATTGGACTTGCTACCATAACAAGACCATAATGAAATATAGCAAACTGGAAGAAATCCCACAAATTCAAACAAATGAATTTATTAAATACCTATAGTTAGATACTACAACATCCTCTAACAATGTGCAAGAAAATATGATACCTTCTCCGGCCGGGTTTCAACTTTAAAACAAACCAGACCCACACAGAGAATAAGAACAACTGATAAAGAGGTACACAGCACTAGGATAGGGTTCCGAGCAACCCATGCTCCGTAATCCCTACAAATATAAGATTGGATATAAAAGAGTTGAATAGTTTTATGCTTCACCATCTAGCTGAGGACAAGACATTCACCTATAAAAGTTGGAAATGTATCCTTGAATAGTGGACAGTTGAACACCATTCCTCAATGTAAGATGCACCCCACGCTCCTGAGGATACAAGGAAAAAATAAATAAGAGCAAATAAGAATATAAAACATTCGCAACAAACCTTTTCACATGTGAAAAACACCACACCGAAAACTATGAACGACTATCTTGTGAAGAAACTGCGAAAAGGAAATCACAAGCTAGGTTCTCTGTTACCTAGAATAATTAAATACTGAAATTGCACAATTAGAGCATTGCTAAGGAAAGGACTTTCAACTAAACATTCTAATGAATATATTCTAAAAATAATTGAAATGTTATAGTGACCCTAAATAACTTGATCTTCCGTTATTAGAATTAAGAATCTGACTGGTGTCATAAACCCAAAGTATAGGGAGTTTTTTCCCCAAGAAAATTGTGGAGTCTTTTTTTTTTTTTTTTTCCCTTGGGGGGAGGTGAGGGGTGGGGGGTCTCAAGATTCACAGCATTGTTATCAAACCAAATATCCGAAAGATTAAACAACATGAAGGTGTAAATGGAAACCACAAATAAAATCTAATGCCCAAGGTGAAATGGAAAATAAAAGAACAAAAACTAAATATGACAGTGAAACCTACCTTTATTGCACCATTCTCATTCTCTTCCAAGTTAACAGACTTGATCTCACCATTGTCTCCAATGTTTAATAAGGGTTCTTCCCTAGCTGAAAATCTCCTACTCTCTCTTGTAGGATGAAACAAAGCCCATCCAAGGAATGTGGAAATAAATATGACATAAAGTATAGTGATTGAGAAGTCAATGCAACTGATCTGCACGAATTAATGTGATAATGAAATTCATATCAATATGTAGAAGTTAGTACAGTAAGGGGCGTTTGGTTTAAGTTCTTATGGACGCCCAAGAATTAAGGATGCCTAGAAATAAAAAGCATGGGAATAAGATTGCTAGGAATCAAGCATGACTATGTTTGATTATGCATGGGAACATTATCAGAATTTTATGAGAACAAATTCTCTTTGTATTTAATTTATAAAATTAATCATGGACACTTCTATAAAATTTTAATAGATTAATTGATGAACAATAAATTCAATCCAAAGTTTTAAGCAAAATTAATTATTTAACAATCAAATAATAATATTAATTAAAATACTAATTACAAGTATTTGTAAAATGAGTAATTTATAATTAAAGTTAATTGATTACACAATTTGATGTACCAATTTGAAGAATTTATATAATTATGATGTATTGATCAATAAAACAATCAAAATTAGTTTGAAAAAACAAATATAACATTTTGTGATTAAAACTTAATTGTTATAGTTAAGGGTTGTTTTCAAATATAAGAAAATGAACCAAAATATTTACAAATGTAGCAAAATTTCACTATCTATCTGCGGCAAACAACGACAAACTGAGATAGACTTCTATCTATGTTGTGATAGACACAGATAGTAGTCTATCGCGATCTATCGCAAATAGACTATAATATTTTGCTATTATTTGTAAATATTTTAGCAGTTTTGTCATTTAAAATAATTTCTCTATAATTAATCAATAATAAAATAATTGTGATTATTACAAAATAATCTCATAAAATATCAATCATAATGATAATTAATTAGCTACATATATAATTTATTAATGAATTGATAGTATTAATGCATCAATTATTTACGGTTTATTGAAAAAATAAGTGTATATATATATATATGATTAATTAATTTATTTATTATAATTTTCTAAATTATAATTTAATTTCATATTTTAATTAATTTTACTAATATATAAAATAAAAGAATAAACTCGTGTATTAAAAGAGAAGAGAGTATGGGCATTAAGAAAACCCACACTTTTGGATGGGTATCCTTCATGGGTATAAAGAATGCATGGGAATAGCTTATTCCCATGCTAAAGCTTCAAAATTTGTACCACCCATTCCAATTCCCTCAATCCAAACGGCCCCTAAAAGAAATAATTCAAATGATACACTTGCTGTTCATACTCTAAAGTTCCAAAAGCTGCAATAGTTTTTAATGCAGTATTCGAGTTCATTGTCCAATGAATTAATGGAGCTGTGAACATAAAGTAATAAGGCAGGATATCAAAACTCGAATCCAACCTTAAGAGACCAAATCTTGATGGTGCAGGCATAGCTTTTTGGTGGAGGAGGTTCTAAGCTAGAGCACACGGGAGACAAAGGGCAATCACCACAGGAGCAGCCCAGTGAAGTGTCACCACATGAATAAACAGACACATTCATAAGCTCCATTTGAGATGACGCTGAAGGGTTCACCTTAAAATTTATGGCATAAGGTGATCCAGGAAAACCGAGGGCTACTTTCTGACCAAGAAATGCAAAAAGTTCTGACAAAAAAATGCATAGAAAATATTAATAAGAGTTCAAGACTTCATTACCAAGCAGAAACAAAGAAAAATATTCTACACGAAACTGCATCAGAAAAATAAGCAGCAGAAATCTATTCGCTCAAAATTGATTACGAGCCTATGGATATTGAACATGATACTGATCATAGCTATTGTGTACTATCTTACAGGATATCCAAAAGCCTATAAGCCTTCTCAACACCAGATTTAAACGTCTCTAATTCCCGTTCCTTCTCTGTTTCTTCCCACCACATTTGTATCCTAATCGTCTAGACCAATTCCAACTGATCCCAACTCAATCTTACACTGACATAATTAGAATTACATTCCCATCCTTCCTCAACCAACCATCAGTGGTCTTTCTCCTACCCCTCCAGCATGGATAAAATGTATGGGTGATTTGGGCAGCCTATTGGTAGACAGCATGATACAAATATTTAAGTTTGATAACCAGCATATTACAGTTGGAAACTTGGAATATTATCTTTCCTGATTGCCTTACATTAGAAACATAACACTCACTAATAACAGTAACATCACATTTTATACATAGAGATAATTAACCAAGGCTAACATTAATCCTATATCATAGACAACAATAACATGACATGAGTAATCCGTCTTTGCTACAATGGACAAAAGGCTAAAAGAATCCGAGAAAATATAATGCATACTAAACAATGAAGAAGGAAAAACAGTGAGAAATCTGTAAGATGTCACCTGCGCTCGAATAGATGGGACAAGTCGATCATCAACACTCCTCAATATGGGGTTAGAGACGTTAGTTATCTCATCTTGGTCTTTAACTCTTCATATATAAATCTTAGTATTGCCAATGTGAACATGTCAGCTCTACGAGCTAGACAGCTTGGGAGATCATCAGTATGACATCTTCCACAGTGGACTAAGTTTTACATGCTGGACAGGTATGCTGCATTAACTTGGATTCACCAGGTGCTTTTGAGTGGCCCAATCCCAGGAAGCAACTCAAAATATTTGGTGTTGGTAATTTCCGTTATTGTAATTTAGCTCTATCGGTTAAATGGATTTGGCGTTTTGATAGCTCTTGAAAAGAGCTATTTTTATGTCCTTAATTCTCTTTGCTTATTAGGTTTTATACGATTAAATTTCTATTTTAGTAGGAATTCGAGCAAATCATGCACCTCGGAGTGTTGCAGACCGTTCAGGGTTTATTTGGAGCTATCGGAAGTGAAATTGGGCACCCAGAGCTCAAGGATGTGGAAATTACAAAAATGCCCCTAGGCTAGCTCAGGGAGCAAATATGGTGAGAGTGTAGCTGCGCTCCGAACTTTGATGGAAAAAAGGCAAGCACGTGCAAGCGCAGTGTCTTGGGCATGCTTGTCCAGAGAGTCTTTGCCAATGGCCGCATGCCCAAACCATCCTCAACCACCTCATATTTATGTCTTATAAATAACTTATCAAGTTGCTTTCATTTCTATGTTGTTTTTCCTTCAAGTGACATTTCACCACTTTTGATATGCAAGTCTACTAGAATAGTTTTTGCTTAGAATGTATTATAGGGGAAACCACTAGTTGACTCGCCGACCAAGTATTGTTGTACTCTTTACAATCAAAGCTTTCTTGCAACTATCAATCTTCAATGCTTTCTTTAATGATATTTTCAATGTTTTTCCACTCCAACGTTTTATAAAACCATTTTCTCTCAAAACGCAAGTAGAGGCTACATCATACTACGAGATTGTCCGTGAGCTTTAGTCCTTGTACGACTAACTTGTTCGCCGGATTAGAGCAAGTGTCGCACAATCGCTATCCCGTATTCAAAAGTTTACCATTGTGACAAGTGGTATCAGTGCTTGATTAGCTCCTTGGCTAGAAAATACCGCTATCTGGCGGCTACGAAGCAATTAAACAAGACGCTCACTAAGATTGAGGAACAGTTGCTTTATCTAAGGGAAGTGCCTGACGAAGTGCAATTTATTCAAACCCGATTAGATGGTTGGCTCAGTTCTTCCTCAAGAATGTTGAGTTCATTGCAAGGAGGAAGTTATGGGAACTCAAACACACAGGAACCATTCCAGGCTACGTGAAACAATTTTCAACTGTTATGTTAGACATTTGGGATATGTCCGAGAAGGATAAGATATTTTGCTTTGTCGAAGGATTAAAGCCATGGGTCAGGACTAAATTATACGAACAGAAAATCCAAGACCTTGCCTCTGCCCTGGCTGTTGTAGAGAGATTGTTAGACTACAACTGCGAACAAGCCCCAAAAGAAGAATGTTACACAACCGAATTTTGGATACAAAGCCTTTAAACCCAATCCCCCAAAGAATTTTGAAACTGAAAAGAAACAGTGGTCCTCGAGCGCAGGCCCCTCCCGAGGTCCTATCAGTCAAACCCGAATAAATCAAGGCCCATTTCTTGCTTTCTGTGCAAGGGCCCCCATCGAGTAGCCGAATGTCCACACCGGGGTGCCTTGATGGCCTTACAAGTCTCAGTACAAAGTTGCAATGAATTAAAGGCAAAAACTAAAGTTGAGAAGGAAGAGGATGGCTCCTCAAATTGGGGCATTGAAGTTCTTGCCAGCTATTCAAAAGAAAGCCTCTTGCCATAAGTATGCTATAGAAAAGGGGCTTATGTTTGCCGACACAATCATTAGGTCCAGACCTGCTAAAGGCACCATGGTAGACTCTGGTGCAACACATAACTTCATTTCCGAACAAGAGGTTCATCGCCTAGAGTTGAAAATTGAAAGAGATACAAGTAAGATGAAAGCAATCAATCGTTACCAATTGTCGGACTATCCAAAAGAGTACCCTTGAAATTGGCTGAGTGGACTTGAAGTGTTGATTTAGTTGTCATGCGCATGGATGACTTCGACGTTGTGCTTGGAATAGAGTTCTTCTTGGAACATACAGTCATCCCATGCCCTTAGCCAAATGCCTAATAGTCACAAGCAACAACCCCATGGTAGTTTTATATAAAGCAACCTAGCGGAGTGATGATGATTTCCACCCTTTAGCTGAAGAAAGGGCTTAGCCAGGAAGAGCCCACTTTTATGGCTATCCGGATTGTTGATGAGTTCACCCTCGTCAAGACAAAATTCATCCTTTTGGAGATCCAAGAAGTTATGAACAAATATGCTGACATTATGTTGCAGTTTTTACCCCCACGACAAGGGATTGATCATGAGATTAAACTTATCCCAGGAGCAAAACCTCCTGCGAAAAATGCTTACAAAATGGCTCCTCCTGAGCTAGCTGAGCTCAGGAAGCAGTTGGATGAATTGTTGAGTGCGAGATTTATTCGTCCTGCAAAAGCTCCCTATAGGGCTCCAGTCCTATTCCATAAGAAGAAAGACGGGACATTACGATTGTGTATTGATTATAGGGCTTTGAACAAAGTTACAATTCGTAACAAGTACCCCTTGCTGATCATATCTGATTTGTTTGACCAGCTAAATGGAGCCCGATACTTCACGAAGCTCTCCAATCAAGTTATTATCATGTCCATATCACCCAAGGGGGCGAGCCTAAGACCAATGTATGACTAGATACAGGGCCTTCGAATTCCTCAAATGACCTTTGGCCTTAAAAACGCCCCTGCCATGTTTTGAACTCTGATGAACCAAGTATTTCATGAATACCTTGATTAGTTTGTGGTGGTCTATCTCGATGACATTTTCGTGTATAGCCCTACTTTGGGAGAACACAAGGTCCACCTCAAACTAGTCTTTGATAAATTGCGGCAGAATCAACTGTATGTAAAGAAAGAGAAATGTGATTTCGCCCAGAAGCGCATTAACCTCGTAGGACATGTGATCGAGTATGGAAAGATTGGGATGGATAGTGATAAGTTAAAAGCCATCCAGGAGTGGAGAGGCCCCACTTCTGTGACTGAACTACACTCCTTAGGATTGGCCAATTATTATAGTCAATTTGTTGAAGGATTTTCTAGAAGAGTTGCTCCCCCAACTGAGTTATTGAAGAAAGACACAATTTGACGGTGGTTAGCCAAATGCCAATCAGCCTTTGAAGAGCTGAAAGCAACCATGACGAGGGGTCCTGTCCTCGAACTGGTCATGTGATGAAACCGTTTGAGGTTGAGACAGATGCTTTAGATTATGCCCTCAGAGGCATCCTCCCCGAAGGTGGTCACCCCACAGCTTACAGAAGTCGAAAGCTCAACAATGCAGAGAGAAGATATACCGTCTCTAAGAAAGAAATGCTTGTTGTAGTCCATTGCCTGAGGATCTGGAGGCAATATTTTTTGGGGTCGTGTTTTGTAGTTAAGACCGATAATAGTATCATCTACCATTTCTTCAGCCAGCCAAAGTTGACTTCAAAGCAGGCGCGATGGCAAGAATTCTTGGTCGAATTTAACTTCAAGTTTGAGCACAAGGAACGAGTAATCAAGCTACCAACGCCCTAAGTCGAAAGGGTGAGCATGCGGCCCTGTGCATATTAGCCCACATTCACTCAAGCAAGGTGGATGGTTCAATGCACGACATCGTCAAGGAATTTCTTCAAAAAGACCCTTCTGCCAAGTTGTCATTGCATTAGCTAAAGTCGGCAAGATTCAATAGTTTTGGGTTGAAAGAGACTTGTTGTTGACAAAAAGGAATCGATTATATATTCCCAAAGCAGGAGACCTAAGGAAGAAGTTGTTACACGAGTGCCACAATACTTTATGGGTAGGCCATCCCAAAAAGAACTTATGTATTGTTGAAAAGGGGCTATTTCTGGCCCAATATGCGAGACGATGTTATGTAATATACCAAGACTTGTCTCATCTATCAGCAAGATAAGGTTGAGAAAGGGAAAATTGTTGGACTTCTCGAACCACTGCCGGTTCCAACCAGACCATGGGAAAGCGTATCCATGAATTTCATTAACCATCTCCCGAAGGTGGGCGAGCATGAGACCATTTGGTTATCATTGACCGGTTTTCAAAGTATACCACCTTCGTACCAACGCTTAAACAATGTTCCACTGAATTGACAACTCAACTAATCTTCAAACACATTGTGAAACTGTGGGGAGTTCCAACCAACATTTGTCAGCTATACACAAGTTTGTTTGATTTTCCATACTCAAAGTATTTCTATTGATGTCAAATTACTATAAAAAAAAGACTATTTAACACTATGAACTGTGTCCTAGAAAAAACACTATGGACTAGTCGTCGGAGGTGATTGTCGGAGGTGGCTGGCAAATGGAGTCATCAGAGCTAGTCGCTAGAGGTGATCGATCGTCGAAATCAGGGGTTAGAGGTGTCGTCGTTGGAGTTGGCTGCCAGAGTTAGGGGTTGTTGGAGGTGATCGTCGAAGTTGGCCGTCGGAGCTAGCCACCGGAGGTGTTCGTCACCAATAATGGCCATCGGAGGTGGTCTCCATTGAAGTTGGCCGCTAGAGGTGGTCGTCGGAGGTGGCTGTCAAAGTTGATCGCCAAGGTGGTCTCAGAGTTGGTTGCCTATGGGTGGAGTGATTGGAAACATTAAAGGGAGTGAGAGTTGGTTATTTTAACCACTAAGTTATTAATAGTTTTATTGTAGTAAAACAAGGGTTAAAGTAACCTTTATTCTCAATTCTCAGCCACTCTAAGTTGGAGCCCATACACCCCCTTAAAGTTGTAGTTTTTCTCCGGTATGTTATTTCTCAATTCAATCAATAAAGCTTGGTTTATAGTCAAAAAAATAAATTGATAAAGTAAATTAACAGTATCAAACTGCTGCAGGAGTTACGACTCATTTTGGAACTTGAGTCTTCATTGAAATCTTAATGACAATGAAGTTGCTGAATGGGCCAGTCTCCCTCATTTTCTCTCCTTGGTTAATCTAAGGAATATTGATGATTCATGGATATTGCCTCTGGATCCTACAAAATCGGTCACAGTTTGTTTATTTATGGAGGGTTTACTACATGGTAAAAACACATCTCTTCATAACCTTTATTTGATGAATTGGAGGGATCCTTATCCAAAGAAAATTAAAATCTTCTTATGAGAAAGTCGTCATGAAAATATCAACACCACCGATCGCCTACAAAGGAGAATGCCTTATATTTGCCTCTTGCCTTCTTGGTATGTGATGTGTCTTTCTAGTGAGGAACATCCATGCCATCTTTTTGCCCATTGCTCTTTTGCTTCTCATTGTTGGTTCATAATGTTGGATGCTTTTGGGTGGTCAATGACTGTGCCCAGTAACAGAAGATCATGTTCTTGCTTCCATCTTTGTGGCCCATCCTTTCCGTGGTGTTGAAGAAAATGTTGTGGCTGGCCTTCAACATAGTTTTTTTTCTGGACACTTTGACGTGAAAGCAACAGGAGAATTTTCAAGGACTCTTCATCAAATTTTGATGGTTTGTTGGATTTACTTGTATTTCATGCTCTTTACTGGTGCCCAAGTTTCCGTCTTTTTGATGATTAGTCTTACTTTTTTAATTTCCAATTGGAAAGTTTTATTTTAATGCACCTCTTTGTGCTTTTGGGAGTTTTTGTTCTCCCCATTTCATTCATGAAATGATTTCCCTTTTAAAAGGATAAAATAATATCAAACAATGCAAAAGAAATGTAGTTGAGCAATTTGTTATATGGATAACAGACGCATCAATATATAAAGCAGGCAGTTTATGATGATGATCTCAAAACAACAAGTAATATTACCTTCAAAACTTTTAGCACCACCACCAACAAAATCTATGGCCCGTGTATTCATTGTACCAAATTTAACATCCTTGCAGGAATCGTAAAGACCTTTTCCAAACTTCTCGGTTACGTAGTAGTCAATGCCATCTACAGTCATACTTCCACCAACCTATGCATAGTCATCATTTGTGAAGACAGCTCATTCCCTAGTTACCAATTGCATAATAATTCAAAGGAAGGCAGCTAGCATATCTCAATTCATGATGTATAATCCTGGAGAGAGTTTGATGGTTTATGACTGACTTTTGAGTTTTCATAATGATAACACACTAGTATAAAGGTGAAACCACCCATCTAGCCATGGAAAATATTCATTCATCGATGCTCTTTTTCAGAATTATATTGTCCCGTCAGTGTAATGATCCTATTGAATAATTGCTAGAAAATACTACAGTAAAGCTAACCAGCATGCTTTACCTCTGCAATGGACGTCACATTAATAAATAAACTCTGCCTTGGAGAGCAGGAAAGCTCACAAAAAAGATTTAGGAAATTCCTCAAGCATGCTGGACAGCCCACAAAAAGTGGAATAGCCTGCAATTAATGAAAACAATGGTATTTATGGAACATAGAAATAAACAAAAACAGAAGCCACACACGTAGTAAACCCATTCTAAATCAGGTGGCAAGCATCTACAAGCTATAAAGCAGCTAGAATTTTGCACATAACCTCTTACAACTGACAAGAAGCAGTTCGTTCTAAGAGACAGACAGCCACTTAATTAAGAAAAGCCTGAAGATAGTATCATATTCATATATATGCCTCATGCTCCTAAACTATCAAGGAACAGGAGATGACCATGCCAAAAAATTCCTGAGCTAAAAAATAATCAACTCCACTCCACCACACCGTTTTCATCTGTCCATGCAGTTTTGTATCTCAATCTCATTAAGAATTGATAATTAAAGGCAGTAATGTATCGTCAAATTTCAAATATGGGAGATGAGCCCTACTTGTTGAACCTGTGACCGTAATGTCTCAAATTGAGCCTTAGTACAACAAACATTTCCACTTATTGTAGGACACAAGCTTTGAATTTTTGCTGAGAACAGCTCATCAGGCTGCAAAGCATAGTAGTACACAGGGGTCATTTAAGAAGAGTTGTGATATCCTAAAATAAGCTAAAAGATAAAGACCTTCACGGATGGCGAACCATAAGGGCAGTTCAGAACCTTCCCATCACTTCGTGCTCCACATATATCATACATAGCACAGTACTCTGTTGAATGTCTCTCCCTGATAGAAACAATTGCCAATACATAAAGTCAAATTCATCCCATACCAACTCTGTCGTTAGGAAATTAGTTTCAACAATAGACATCAACTAAACCTTAGCACCGTGGATCTTAAAAACTAAAAAGAGCATAAAGGTTAATTTACAAAATAAAACAGAAATCACTTGTACGCGGGTACCCTATTGACTTGTAATATAGTCGGTGGCCTGATTATGATGACCTTACCCGGAAGTAGAACTGGAACGCACAGGAACAGATAAATCAGCCTCCCCTTCTATCAGCATAGATACAAGGACGATCATCTTCACCAACAAAAGAATTATATCCACTTTAACGACTTGAAAAACACGCGCATATATACACACCAACAAGCTGAAGCATCACCAAATAATATGCACCATAACAGAGAGAAAGAACGTAATCAATTATTTCAAACATCATAAAGCACACATGGCCTCTGATTCCCCCTAGACAAACACTTCCATATAATCTATTTTGACTTCCAAGTCGAGTTTATCCACTGATAATTTTGGCGAAATGATCAGCTAACAAGTAAGGTAAGAGATCACTGAAGTACAATTCGGAAATAAGCATACGAATATTGATTGGAACCCATTAGAATATACGGGAAGATAGAATTTGAAAGATTTAATCACTTTAAACGTAACCCACTAACATGAAGTCTAATTCAAGAGCCAAAATAACATCTTAGAAGCAAGAGAAGGGAAAACAAGCTCGCCTGTAACAGAAAAATGGAAATTGGGAAACGCAAACGGGAGGCTATCCCTCCTCCTCTAGTGAGAAACATGGTCGATGCTCGCTGTCGAGTCTTCTGTTTCTCGGTGACTGTGATGAAAAGAAGAAAGATGAAGCGAAGAAAGTGAGGAACGGGGATGACTCTTTTGTTGGTTACGATAGCTGAGAAACCACAACTTTTACTCTTTGAATTTCCATCATTATATATAAACTGAAATTTATAGTTTATTTAGTAAAAACAAAGTTTGAAAAGATTATATTTTTCTTTTGAACAAATATTATAATTAATATATCAAGTAGTTTTCTTTTTTTAATTGGTTTACCTAAATAGTTTTAACTGCTGAAAATATAAAATAGGAATTTTAGCAACAGCACCTGATTAAGCCACATCAGTTATATGAATTTTTTAAAAGCAAAACTGATGGATAAATGAAGCATGCAGATGCTCAATTTAGAGGATTAAACAATTAAGAAGAAAAACCAAAGTTTCAAGAACACTTACCCTTAAACACTTTACTTAAAGCTTCCAATTCTCCTTCAATTCTTGATAAATTTCAGCACCACTTGGTTGTAGACCTATTCTTTAGGATTAGATTGGATTGGATGGTGGGATCCAAATTTGTGGTGAATTTGAGAAAGAATGAAGGTTGGGAGAAGATGAACAATGGATGGAATTTTGGAAAATTAACCCTTAATTTCACAAAATTCTTAACCATTTTTATGTCAAAATCATCTTAAGAATAACATGCAATCCAATTGCATCAAAATTTGACAACTTAATTTGTTGGTTAATTGTGAAGAAGACAATCAAGCTCCTAGCTTAGTTAGTGGGAAAATCCAATCTTCAAAAATCAATTTTAAAATCAATTTTCAATGAATTTCCAAAATTGATTTTGAATTTCAAAAAATAATTAAATAATTAAATAAAAATAATTTAATATTTAATTAAATAAATATTCTTTTAATATTTAATAATAAAATAATATTATTTTTCTCACTTGTCCCGATTTTTCTAAAAAACTGAATCCCTATTCATATAATTAATATTTAAATTATATTTAAATATTATAATTAACTCCATTTGTACGTTTAATTACGATATATCGTATATATCTAACTTTCATTGCTTAAGCCAAGATATTCGCCACATTGTCTAAGATTTTAGTCTTGAGCTAGTAGAGGGACCTAATGGACCTACAGATTGAGTTCCAACGATCCGAGATTAACCGGCCAAACTCTTTAACCTAGTTAACCAACATTCGTTAACTAACGGGACACTCCACTAAAGTCCGTAGTTGCACTCTCCTCACTGTAGATATATTTGTGTCCATTTGGTATAACCGTCATCGATAAGCCAATCCTTCACAGGTTGTTCATAACTTCAGCTAGGTCAAATACCGATTTACGTTACATCTTTTCTTCTTAAGTACCATTGTCCCTCTAATGAACAATTGACTTAGGATCTAATCACTTGATTCATTCCCTCTCGGGCCAGTGAAAGGATGGGACCCCTTCCATTCCCTCTCGAGCCAGTAAGAGGATGGGGCCCCTTGTTCAAGTCTTGGGAACAACACTTAATAGAACAACCTCTCTTTTATCCCTAAGTTGAGTAAGAGTGAATTTCGTCTTGCAAATTCTATGTCCCCAACTATCTACCCGGTCTTATCCCTGAAATGGGAGGAATGTTGAGTAGCGTTATTGAGCTTACTCTCACCTATGCAGTTAAGGGATAATTCTGAATAAATAGGAGTTCATAGATAGCTCAAGATTCGGATCAAGTTATCTAGGTCATCGATAAGTGAAATTAATCAGTGTTAATCATAAACGGTGTTAATACATAACAGTAATTATTTCAGGGTCAGTCTTACACAATCTCATTATGTAGAATACCCCTGCTCATATGTCTCTATATGAGCAAATCAGGATCACTTCATGTATGACACTTTACAACATTTGTAACAATCATGAAGCAGGTCGTATTCAATAGTGTCGGAAGAGGTACCCAACCTAATCCATGTATTATATAGACTATTGAGGCTACTTACTTGAACTTGATCCTGTTTATGTCTCCACATAAAGTCCAAGTACTCATGATAGTAGCCAAAAGTTCGTAGTTTAATTGGATTTAGAGTTAATAAATAATTAATTCACTTGAATAACTTCATATGTACTAAAATTCACCTATTTACAAAAACTTTGAGTTTTAAGACATACAACCCAACAAAAAACACGTGATTATGTGTTCAAACATGTCTTCATCCTTAGATATTGATAGTTTGTATCTATAATCCAAAACACACCAGATATACTATTAAACCCAGCAAAAACATGTGATTATTTGTTCAAACATGTCTTCAACCTTAGATATTGATAGTTTGTATCTATAATCCAAAACACACCAGATATACTATTTCAATGTTGTAGTATGACAAATAATGTCCCTGTCCGTTAGATCGGGATTTTTCATATCTATGGTCTACTTCACACTCATACATGAACAAATAACCACTTTAACTTGAATAATTATAATAGAGAAAGGACGTCATTGTTCGTTCAAACATATCCCAATTATTAAATCGTGATGTTTCATATTTATGGTCTAAATCACACCCCTACATTGAAGAATACCGTGTAACAATCTCAACCTAAATAGTTGTAACTAAGGACAAAATAGAAATTATGAAAAATTATAAGGGCAAAATGGAGATGTAAAAATTCACCTCTTATAACTCATTATATATAGTATAGATTTTGCCACAAATATTGTATCTTATTTTGTAATATATAGAGGTGTCAAATTTAGGATCTTTTATATATATATATATATATATTATATTATAAAAATTATCTTTTTATCTAGGCTAAATTATAGGAAGTATTTTTATTCATACTTTGTTAAAAAAAATACTTATCAACTTTCAATAGTTTCAATGATACTCTTAAACTTAAAAACAAAACAAAATAATTTATATTTTTGTCTTTTTTTAATTGTACACATATATATATATATTAATCTTTACTTGCATTATATAATTAAAATTGATACTGTCAATCATATATATCATTCTTTATATCATAATTCTTATTATCTTTTAACTAGATTTTCAAATTTAAATTTAAATTAATACTTATTTAATAAAGAAATCTTAAATTATGATATACTATTTTGTTGAAAAAAATAAGATATAAAATAATATAAATGGTATTAATTTAAAACGAAATTTAAATTGATAAAAACGAATACATTATAAAATTAAAATTATATCAAATTAATTATAAATTACTAAATAGTCACAAGGGCATCAATGAAACACTATGTAAATTTAAAACATTATCTATAGAATTCATCCGAAACAAACGTAATTATCAAATATTTTTAGATATCTGCAAAATATTCCTAGAAAATAAATATAACAATTGTTGGACATGTATAATTATGTATATCTATGCAATTATGATCATCTACATTCCCAACAAACGAACAATTTATAAACCTATTTATAGAGGAAGTTTAGATTTGAAATCCCAGTTTAATTTTAAAAAATTTAGATTGATAGATTATTTAGATAAATATGATTTTTCTTTTTAATTTAGAAAAACCAATATATCTCTTAAACCAAATTTGATATTTTTTTAATAGCCAATGTGTTTCTTTAAACAAAATTTGAAAAAAATTCATGAAAAGGGATGATTTGATGATTTTTTTTTAATTTATAAAACCAATATATCTCTTGAAACTAAATTTGATAAAATTTTGATTAAAAAAATCAAATAAAAACAAACCAAATCCACGTGATATGGAATCTTTTTATTTATTCAATTGTGTTTTATATTTTTTTCCTTTTATTAATGTGAATTTGAGATTTTAGAGAAAAAATTTATATTTTTTTTAAAATTTGTTCCCTTCTTTTAAGGTGAATTTGAGTTTTTGTATATAAAAGATTTTTTTTTTTTTTTTTTAATTTAATGATTTTGATGCGATATTAAAATCATAACCCTGTAACAATAACTAAAACAGGGTAAAAGGGAAAATCAAAATTTT